>SOPF01027358.1:101036-136106 GCA_012979155.1 Hypericum perforatum
TATATATATATATATATATATATATATATATATATATATATATATATGAATTAAACTACAAATAAACTTGCAAATAAAATTGTCTTCTCAAACCATCATAATAATCACATAGAAGAGTAGTACATTGAATGATCCAAAGATCGTATTGTGTAATCGGCAATGCAGATCGCACATTGGTCGAGTTGAAGAACCTGCTTGATAGAACAATGCGCGGTGAAGCAAACTTTTATCCACTTTTTAGAGATCAGGCATGTTCTTAGTACCAAGGGGTAATTGCAGTGCAGGAGATAAATTTGTAGAACAAGGAAGCAGAATCGAAGGAGGACATGACTAAACAGAAATTTTCTTCAGAAAGATATTATGTTTTTTCTGTCAACATAAGTCTTTGAATTGAACAATCGAGGAATGCAACCAAGAACCACAGTTGTTAGCTATCCATGAAAGCCACAATTTCACTAAATGCACTCGAGTATTAGATAGATGCCAGACTGATTTTAGCTATCTACGAAATTCGAACACCAACTGCGATCATGGAAAAGAATGTGCACAGAGTAAGTACCATCAAACTACTTCTGGAATTCTTCCTCTGCTAACCATGAACAATAATAGTTCTTCAGACGTATTTCAGTGGGAGACCCTTGTACAAGAAGAACAAGCGATCACACAACAAATTAATGAGCCTCAAGTCTCATCGGATACCAAACGCCTTGTCGCAAAACAATTACAGAATATACAGGCAAATGTCCTGCAATGAAGTTTGGCGACTGCAGCCAATTCTTTTTCTAAGATCCCGCAGCATCACCTCCCAAATTCACATGCCCCTTCACTCTCTGAAAATGGGCAAATCGAGGACCTCGTTCGTTCGTTACATTCCGAAGATCTGCAACCTCATACTCGACTGCTCGTTTTCCTCCTGCTCCAGCAAATCCCCGCCCTTTCCTATCCCCACTCCCGATCATATATAAAACACTACCTTCCACCAACTCCTCCTCCTCATCGTCATTGCCACACGCTCTCTCCCCGCTAAATCGATCAAAATCAAAACCATAATATCCGCCCTGAGAAGACCTAACCCCGATTCCTCCGCCTCATTTTTTCCACTACCACCAATTGTATCTTTAGACGAGTTTCCCGCCATCGGTTTCTCTTTGAAATGGAGACAACGGCGTTGGTACCGGGCTCGGGGCCGTTGATACTTTGGGCTTTTGGCCCGGTCTCCTCGTGCCTCCTCATCTCCCGTCATTATTCGATCCAATATATATATATACGAATTATCTTGTCATTAAAAAAATTACACTTTAGTAAACTAAAGTTTAGCGCTTTGATACTCATGCACTATATGATTTCAAAGTGTTTGACCACAAAATACATGTTTTTCTAAAATTAATATTCCACTGGTTGTATAATTTTTGGACAATTAATTAAAAAAAATGAAAAGAGCAGGAGAATGATTTGTCCATTTATTTTTCGGATTTTTTAATGCCAATTTAGAACCAAATTTTTTAAAATTATATTTTGTGGGTATTATATAAAAAAAAGTTATTCAAATAGAGGAGTATTAATTAGAAAATTTTGTACCACTTGATCGAATATTTTCAAATTATAATGTAATAGAGCGTCAAAGCACGAAACTAAAAACAATATTTGTGACGTAATTTGATCTAACATAATCCAAAATCCGCGGGGCTTTGAGATCAGCCTATAAACTTTGAAGTCATATATTAGCAAGTCCAACTTTGTGCAAACTGTTTTCACATATGAAACGTTTTGGCTGTGTGCTTTATTTTTTTTTCTTTCTGCTTCCACAACTTCTACCTCAACTATTTTTTTATAAAACATGTTTTGACAATTTTTTCAAAAAAGTGTTACGATTTATTTTAAGTTACAAAAATGATATCCAAAAATTTAATTATCAAACGAGTGTTCACGTAAAACATCCGAAACTTTGATAGACATTAAAAAACTCTGAAAGAGTAGAAAGAATCAGACAAGATGGAGGTCCTTATCTTGCTCTGCATCTCAGGTATTGTTTGTGCTTATTACTTCTCTTAAGAACTTGAGATAAACATGTTTCATTTTGCTGTTCAGGTTTAATAAACGTACACACTCTACAGGTACAAGAAGGATATGTATAGGAATGTCCATATCCTACCCAAAATCTTAAAGTAGTGAGTAGGTATATCCTTACATCTTATATACCAATCCATCCTAATTGCAATTTTTGATGTGGGACACTCTCCAACACGCCTCCTCAAACGAAGCCCATCGAGCTGAAGTTTGCACGGGCCTAACACTGCCTCTCATGCTTTCAAATGGGGGTCGTGCGAGCATATGAGTTCATTGGCTCGTTAGAGCAATTAGCTCTGATACCATATAAGAATGTCCATATCCTACCCAAAACTTTAAGGTGGTGATAGTTCCATCTTATAAACCAATCCATCCCACTCCCAATTTTTGACGTGGGACACTCTCCAACAATATGCTCGCGTTCACTAGCTGAAGCCACAATTTGAGCAAGGAGGAGGACGAAGAATTGACGAAAATGCGACATGAAACCATCCATCGGAAGGAGAAAGAAATAAACAGCACAGAACGAAGACTACTCGGGTTTTCATCAGAATATGCTTGCCGGTGTAGATTATGCCGTTGCACTTGAAAGCAATGCATTTATTTATACCTATGATGGGAATATGGCAAAGGCGGTCCAAGGTCATAGGCGTTTTGAAGGCTTTATAAAGACTATTAATCCGGACAGGTGCGCCACTATTCTGACATCCTATAGGCTCTTGGAATGGAAGACTATATTGACTTGTTGGCCTCTTTGCTTTTTTTAAGAAATATGATGAATTTGTGAAGCTTGTGGATCAGTTAGATGAAGGTAAAATAACATGGAAGAAATTCAGCTCTGAAGTGAAGAATATTCACAATGATCGAGTTGGTGCACCATATTTAAGACAGCCGAGGATACTTTGGGCTTTTTGGCCCATCTCCTGCCAAAATATATGATTTGTTTTCCTTTTTCTTGAAAACGTAAATTAGATTAAAATTTATTTCTTTGGATTGACGTCCAAATTAAGTAGACTTCCAGCCCCGACGTTCCCCTATTAAACTGTGAGCACTAGTTTGTATAGGTGTTTATTCGGGTATGAGTTCTGGGGCATTTTTTGGTGTTTTATATATTTTGGACCTTACCTTAGATTACATGTTTAAATATTGCATATTATTGTTTTGCATATGGTATGTTTTATCTGTTACTTTTGATAGAATATTAATGGTGTAACATTTGGCATTACACTAGGTTGCCACTTGACAGTCTCTTTCGCTGATATTTATTGAGTAATTAGCTTGCAACTTTATGATTGGAATTTTGGACGCCAACTACCACCGTAATGGATCTCGTGAACGAATCGCAGATTGTTTATGGGACGGAATGAACTCACATTTGTGAGATCATAGGTTGTTCTTAACTAAGAAGACAAAAAGACGTCGCTCGAAACCTAACTCAAGTAAAAAAATTATACAGTATAAAATTGGATATTCAGTGTAGGACCATAGTTGTAATGTTACTAATTTGGACTACTATCACAAAATAATTGTCATTGTTCCGGGACTGGATTCGGTCCTGGAAGTCATTTCCAGGACCATCCTGGAACTGGTTTTGTCAATACATTCAAGTGGTTTTGGCAAAACCAGTTGAACATACTAAAAAAACCAGTTGAACATTCTAAGAAAACCAGTTGAACGTAATAAGAAAACCAGTTGAACATATTAAAAAAACCAGTTGAACATATAGAAAAAAACCAATTGAACATTTTCCTGAAAACTACTTGAACATTCATTGGCAACCACTTGAACATACTAAGAAAACCACTTGAACATACTAAGAAAACTACTTGAACATTAATTGACAAACCACTTAAACATACAAAGAAAATCACTTGAACATAGTAAGAAAACCACTTGAACATACTAACAAAACTACTTGAACATACTAGGCAAAAATCACTTAAACATACATTGAGAACCACTTGAACATACTAAAAAAACCACTTGAACATAATAAGAAAACCACTTGAACATACTAAAAAAACCATTTGAAACATTAATTGGCAAACCACTTGAACGTACCAATAAAACCACTTGACATAATTTGCTAAACCATTTGAACATACTGACAAAATTAATTGAACATACTGTCACTCGACCACTTGAACATACTGGCAAAACCACTTGAACATACTGGCAAAACCACTCGAACTTACTGTAAAACCACTCAAACTTTTTTGTTTATGTAATTGATTGTGATCAATAGAAGAATTAAATTCGTCATTTAATGGTAATTCGTCATTAAATATTGTCATTTCCCTCTCCTCTTTCATGATTCGCGTCCCCTCTTTCTCTTTTTCTCCTTCATTGCCTTCCTTTTTTAAGTTTCTTTCTCTCTCCTCCTTCATTGCTTTCCTTTTTTAAGTTTTCAGGACGGTCCTGGTGTGTTTTACACATCCAGGACTGAATCCAACCCCCATTGTTCCGTCCCCATCCCTCTTTTGACGTTTTTGTGCAATGTTATTACACGCGGTATGTTTTCTTCGAACATTCAAAAGATAAAAAGGTAGTTGTCTTTTTTTTTTCGTGGTCGGTGGTCCCACAATGTTGACATTGACAAGTACTAGTTATTGGACTAATGTGTACAAGTATTAACGATAATCAAAACTTCCTCCTTTATTTAAATTTCTTTGAAGTCGTTGACGGTCTTAAATTAAGTAGCTCGTGTAATTATTTAGACCTTGCCAGTGTCAATTCTGTAAGGAGGGTCATTTTTACGAACAGTAATAAATTTCCCACAATTTTTTAGAGCGGGGTGAAAATTTTAATAAACTTTCATTTTTTTTGTTTGAACGAGAAAGCAATTTTATTTTAGATCAACTTTTTATCTACATGTACAAAGTTTATATCCTGGTTACACATTTCATATCGTTACACTTCCGCCTTCTAATGTCATTGTTGTAATTAAGCATGTAATTAACGAATAATCATGTATTTAATTACAATTTAATTAAACGATAATTACGTTAATTAAATCACACTTACTTGTTGAAGCGAGTATGTAGTAAGATACGGATCGTCTATAGCGAGTTGCTGATCGAGTATCGTCACGTTTGCACGGACCGATCACTCAATTTTCACGAATTACCTTGATTATAAGTCTAAAATAACTTTTAGTACTAAACTGAAATTTGCCTTTTCTGAGAGGATTTTTGGAGTTGATAATTTACCAAGAAGTCACCCGGAGGTCCCTTTATATAGGGATTAATCCTCCTGCTTGCATGGCATGGTCATGCCACATCATGCCACGTGGCGCGACGTGGCAGGTCCATGCCAACAACCGGGTTGATGACATCAGCGTTGACGTAAGCGTTGACATCATTTCGCACTTAGATTTTGATTTTTTTTGTTTGGGCTTGGTCCAATGGACCAGCCCATTGGGCCCAAAGCCCAACAGTCATTACATTATAGATAGATCAAAGCAATTTATCTTCTAAAGTTATATACAAAGGTATGTAATTGCCCTTTTCCAATTAAGTTGAAGGTTTTAGTCCCTGTTTTCACCAATTTGGCTTTTACTGTGTGGATCCAACCCAATCGGACGTGGCCTACGATTTGGTTAACTCGGTTAATATGTAAGTTTGGAGTTTAAAACAAGACTTACAATTATATTTTTTTAAAGGTAAATTTTTGTACTACTAATTATACTTTGTATGGTTTTGAATATAAACTTTTGTGAAATTTTAAACACTTTGTATCATTAGATACAACATACTTTGGCTCGTTATACAGATATAATGATTGATAATAAACAAAAGTATAAAAAATAGAGTAAATTACATCTGGCCCCCTGTAGTTTGGAGTATTTAATGCTGGCCCCCCTGTTTTTTGTAATTCGATTAAAAAGGCCCTTATGTTTGGAACAATTGTACCATTTGGCCCCTCATGCCGGAATCGGAGTTTTTTCTGGCGAAAACGCACGGGAAAAGACTAAAATACCCTTACATTAAAAAATAAAACTAAAAACTAAAAAAATTTACATCTCCTTCTCCTTAGCTCCACCCACCTTCTTCCCCCTCCCTCCCCTCCATGGCTACCTCCTCCATCTTCTCCTCCATAACCCTAATCAACATCGATGAGCACTCCCCGACAACCCAACCCATTCGGACCATGATTCCTGGTCAGAACTCCAGGGTCTCCCAAGAACGAGGGCCCTGTAGGATTACGAGCTTTGGAATCGACGGCTCTATTTGGTGAAATATTTTACTAGATCTAATTGTGTGTTTCTTCTTTAATTGAATCCCTCCGACCACCAACCATAAGGCCAAGAATTAAACCCCTAAATTGGACATCGACCCACCTTCTATCTGCCCATTTGAAGCCGACCCAGATAGCAAATCGATTACATTTGGTGGTCTATTAATGATGGGTAGGTTCTTTTTTATTTTACAGAGTTGATTATCTCTGGTCGGTGGTGACGAGATAAGGAGACGGGCGTTTGAGTACCACCGACGCCGGTGAGGAGTAAGCTTTTGTAGTGGATCTGGGCTTTACTGTGTATGTTCTTAGTTGCTAGATTGGTGTTATTTGTGTTCCATATTTGTCGGACTGAAAACAAACTCAACAAAATCTGAAGAAAAGCAACCAACCAACCCTCGAGGAAAGAAGAAAAGGAAAAGAAATGGCGGGGGTTGTGGAGAAGAGGAAGCTGGTGTTCGTGAAGTGGACAAACTGAAGCCGGGAACCACTGGCCACAACCTCACAGTCAAGGTGGTGGGCCCGTCTCTCTCTCCTCCTAAGGAACGCAAAGATTGACATGTTCAACGCAAAGATTGATATGTATTTTCGTGCCTCGGAGAAGATGGAGGAGGTAGCCATGGAGGGGAGTAAGGCGGAGAAAAGAGGAAGGAGGAAGGAGGAGATGTAGATTTTTTTAGTTTTTAGTTTTATTTTTTAATGTAAGGGTATTTTAGTCTTTTCCCGTGCGTTTTCGCCGGAAAAAACTCCGATTCCGGCATGAGGGGCCAAATGGTACAATTGTTCCAAACATAAGGGCCTTTTTAATCGAATTGCAAAAAACAGGGGGGCCAACATTAAATACTCCAAACTGCAGGGGGCCAGATGTAATTTACTCTAAAAAATATGATAACTAACGAATATTTAGAATTGTTATAGTTTAATGAATGATGTTAGTTCAATCTGATTACAGAAATTTCAAAACTTTATTAGATATGGTTGCGGTGATAAGTAATTTAAGAAAGCATGATTTGATTAAATGTGCTCCAAAGTTCGCCGGGTTTTAAGATCTACCTATCTAAACTACAAAGTCAAAAGGTCAAATAATAGCAAGTCCACCTCTGGGCAAACCGTGTAAAGCGTTTTGGCTGTCCTTTTATTTTTGTTCTTTGTGGTTCGTATTTGTTTATTTTCGTTAACGTCTAGCTGGTAACTATTTTTCAGGACAGCTTCAACCTTTTAACTAGGGTTTCTGATGTTCTACCCAAAATATGCTTTTATTGGTTCCTTCATTTTCTTTGGGATTAGGACAGCTATTAATTATTAATTCACCGATCTTGTCCCGCCAACTCAAGTAATTACGTTGTCCGGGATTTTTCAGTATTTACCATCTTCTTTTCCACCGCACTAATTTTTTTTATATCACTTAATATTGATACAACTAATCACATCCAATTGAATGTGATTTTTAAATTGATACAAACACTATTATAAGTGTTAAAATTTGAATTTATGGGTTAAAATAAAACAAATTCCTCGTTGATTTGATTGTTGGTCTGTACCTTATAACTTTTTTTTTTTTGGTGTGAATGGTGGGTGGTGGTCACCCTTGCATTAATAAAAACTAAGAAATTACATAGCAGAGTTTGGTTCATCGGCCTTCAACACCAGGAGACAGCCCTCCGGTGGGTTGCCAAATACATGAGTACCCATCGTAAGGGTCAGAGCGTGATTAGAGAGCCAATCGGCGACTCGGTTGCACTCTCTAAAACAGTGTCCTACCTCGACGTGCCCGAGTGAGCGTATGAGGTTTCTGCAGTTATTCACCAATAATTATAACTTACCACCAATAATTATACGTGATATTCCTATCGCATATGGCATGAATTGCGGGTTGGATGTAGTTATGTACATATACATCATCGTCATAGACATTTAAATAATTGTGTTCAGTACACTGAAATGACTTTGATTAGTTAGAATGAATAATATATTTATGCATATTTGAATAATTTGATTATTTATTTTAGATAATTTCACTTGAATTGTCGCAAAAATTTTAATAATGTATTTATGTATGTTTGAATAGTTTTACGCAGATAGTTTGTTTAATTATGTTTGCTTACATATAATCAAATATTCGAATAATTATAATTGAATAAATTCAGTGTATATTTTTCTTCATGACCAAATCTAGTCTCGAATTGGAGTGGCTTACCTCTAAACTCAATTGCATTTAAATTGTCGGTCTATCATGTACGATTCGCTTAAAAGAGAATTTATTTTTTTTTTAACATAACGTATAGAATTACAATTTAGCTAGTACTATTTTGAAATAATAAAATTTATATTTCTTTAAATAATGCAACTAAAATATCATGGTTGCAAGCAATTCAACTTAACTAAAAGATATTAAACGGTCTGACTGAGTTTCGTTTCTCCCTGGAGCTGACTTGTCAAGGATTCACTACTCATTAGCCGCCATCACCAAAACTTCTACTACTTCTTGAGAGAAAAACAAAGAAATCCTCACAATGTTAACTAACTGTTGAAAGAAAGTGAAAAATAAGGCAACTTACCTTTTTGGAAGAGAGAAGAAGAACGAGACGAGACAAGACAAGACAAATCTACTACAGTTCCTTTGTTCTAAATCCGTTAATGGCGATCTCATCATCATCATCATCGCAATAGCCAAAACGAGCAAACAAAAAGGAACCCACAAGACCAAAGACCACAGAGTCCCCATCCCAACCACCTCCCGCACTAACCAACCCCAAAGTTCCCATCTTTCGACAAGTTTCAACTTAAAGCTTCGATCTTTGCTTATGAAATAGAGGAAAAATGGGCCACCATTCTCAGTCTGCGAGTTCCGATGGTGGGGTCCTCAACAGCCCGCGTTTCTCGGGGCCCATGACCCGCCGGACCCACTCCTTCAAGCGCTCCTCCTCCTCCGCTCAGACCGCCGCCATTAACAACAACATCCCCTCCATCAGCGAGGACCACCACGTGGACTGTGTCGGAACCAACGAGTCTTGTAATGATAATAATTATAATAATAATGGTGGGCAGCAGGAGGTGATTGATATATACTCCCCGAGATCGGATTCGCCGGTCGGCGGCGGGTACAGGAACCAGAAGGGAGCGTTTAGGAGCTTGGTGAACAGGAAAGGAGGGAACTTTAGTGTTGGGATTGGATCTGTGGTGGTGAACTTGGGAGGGTTCAAGGAGAGGAAGAAGCTCGGCCATTGGATGTTCTTCCTCTTCTGTGGGGTCTGTTTGTTTCTGGGTGTGTTCAAGATTTGCGCTTACGGGTTGTTCGGATCGATGCTCGATACTACTGCTAGTTCATCTTCAGCCAATAACGAGGTTTTGTTCCTCTTTGTTGGAACTTTAGTTCTTAGTTCTTTTGTTGGTTACTCTTTCCTCTTCTGGTTATTTTAGGAGTGTAGATTGTCATTTGGAGGGTGCATCTTAGGATTTGTGATTGGTTTAAGGGTGATTTAGGTATCTGTGAGTTCTCTTCTCAGGCTTTATTGCTTTAGAATTTCGTTGCGAATCAATAGGCGAAGAGTAGATTGGTATAGCTATAGGCTCGAAATGAGTTTTTTGTAAATTGAGTCCAATCTTTTGGACTTTACACTAGATTACGAAGCAAATACCGTTATTTGTTTCGTTTCTATTTTGCTTTATATTCTTTTAGTAGTTATTGGAAGTGTGAGCTTGTTCATACCATTGGGCCAGCCTGCCTTGGTCACACATCTCTTTCTGATTTATTTTGTGATTTCTAATTAGGATATAGCTGATCCTATCAGCCTATCTAGACACAGCTCACTACACTGTCAAGGCTCGAGTTCCTGCAAGTCAGTGAAAGTGGAAGCTGATCAAAGGAGAACACTTGGTGTGAGTGATGTTGCTAGTGGCCGGAACAGTATTACTGATGTAAGTAGCATAAAACTTAAGAGACTCCTTAACTTCATATTTGAAAGGTTCTTTTCTTTTTAGAGGGTGACTAACCAGGAAGTTTATGGAACCAACATGTGCACTTTTTTTCTTGAAGGATTGCTGAAGTAATTTGGATAAAGCTGTGTTTCTTATATTTGAACTTCTTCCATCATTCAGCTCTCAGGTATCTGGGCCAGACCCTACAGCGGGGATTACGTGCAATGCATTGATCGGCCAAGAAATTGGAAACGTATGAAAACCTGTATCCTCTACCGACAAGCATGAATCCCGGAATGCCCTTGTTTTGCTTCATATATTTTCTCCTTTTTCCTTGTTAATCTGAGATTATTCTTTATTTCTGTGGCAGAACTAGATCGAAGGACCAATGGATACATAGTCATAAATGCCAATGGCGGCTTAAATCAGATGCGATTTGGGGTCCGGTTTCTTCGAATTTTCATACCTTTCGGTGTTTTTTTTTTCTTGATTAATCTGGGATATTTCCTAGTTACCTTGTTCATTAACATTTCTATAATGCAGATATGCGATGCAGTTGCAATTGCTAAGCTAACGAAGGCTACGTTAGTGCTTCCTTCACTTGATCATACCTCATACTGGGCAGATGATAGGTTTGTTATCGGCAACTCCTGTTTTATTCTTTTGTAATATGTTAGATGTAGCATATCCATTCATTTTTCTTCAGGGCGGGCTGATTTGCTAACCTAATCTCCGCGCTCATGAATCATTGCAGTGGCTTCAAGGATTTATTCAATTGGCAACACTTCATCGACACTCTGAAGGACGATATCCACATTGTCGAGGAATTACCAGCTTCACTTGCCAATACCTCGTTCATGAAAACACCAGTCTCTTGGTCCAAGGTTGGTGTTTATGATTAATTCTTGAACTTTACACAGAGAGAATGGACCGTCTTTAAGAACTTGCATGTTTGTGCTAATACCAACGCTGATTTGGTCTGTCATGTGTTTTAATTGTCCAGGCTAGTTATTACAAGAATGAAATTGTTCCATTGCTGAAGGAGCATAAAGTTGTCTTCTTTACCCATACTGATTCTCGGCTTGCAAACAACGACCTTCCTGATTCTATACAAAAACTTCGATGTCGTGTTAATTATGTGGCATTGAAATACTCCAAAAGAGTAGAAAATTTGGGAAGCATCTTGATAGACAGAATGAGAGAAGATGGAGGCCCTTATCTTGCTCTGCATCTCAGGTATTGCTCGTGCCAAGTACTTCTTTAAATAATTTGAGATAAAGATGCTCTATTTCACGATTTGGGTTTTGTGACATGCACACTCTACAGGTACGAAAAGGATATGCTCGCATTCACTGGCTGTAGTCATAATTTGACAGAGGAGGAGGATGAAGAATTGACAAAAATGAGACTTGAAACTGTCCATTGGAAGGAGAAAGATATAAACGGTACAGAACGAAGACTACTCGGGGCTTGTCCACTTACCCCACGAGAGACTTCCCTGTTGCTAAAAGGACTTGGTTTTCCATCCAGCACAAGAATATACTTGGTAGCTGGTGATGCTTATGGTAATGGAAGCATGCAACACCTTTTAAATGACTTCCCTAATATTTTCTCCCACTCCACTCTTGCTACTGAAGAAGAGCTAAGCCCCTTCAGGAGTCATCAAAATATGCTTGCCGGTATAGACTATGCTGTTGCACTTGAAAGCGATGCATTTGTCTATACCTATGACGGGAACATGGCAAAGGCGGTTCAAGGTCATAGGCGTTTTGAAGGATTTAAAAAGACTATTAATCCAGACAGGTACATCTTTGTCTGTCCCCCTCTCACTGTCGTTTCTGACATCCTATACGCTCTTCAAGGACTATAATTTGCTTTGTGCCCTCTTTCTTTGCTTTTGGATATAGGATGAATTTTGTGAAGCTTGTGGATCAGTTGGACGAAGGGAAAACAACATGGAAGAAATTCAGCTCTAAAGTGAAGAAACTTCACAATGATCGAGTTGGAGCACCTTACTTAAGGCAGCCTGGAGAATTCCCAAAGCTCGAAGAGAGTTTCTATGCCAACCCACTTCCCGGATGCATATGTGAGAAAGCACCGGATGAGTAGATCCTAAAGGATGAATTTTTTTCTACATCTTGCGAAAGCTCGTCGACTTCCTGCTGACAATGAGTTGCTGCCTTAAGCTGCAGCATCTTTGATCATACAAACTCAGGTGATGTATCATTGACTGCTTCTGCTTGGGGCGGAACTATATGAATGGGAATCAGCGTATACATGCGGTCATTGCAGTAACTGCCCCTTTCTGGACTTTATGTGCTTGCTCCTACCTCTTGGATCGCCGACTACATGATGGGAGAAAGCTATTTCCCAGAGTGACAAAAGGAGGAGTCATAATGGAGCTCTGTTCTGTTGAACTTGGGAGAAGCTCTAAATTGGGAAGTGCTTAGGGAATAGTTTTTGAATTGTAGGAAATCCATGCAAGTGGATATAGTTTGGAAGAAAACTAACCTCTTTTAACACCCTTTTTCACACTGGGTCACAAATTTTCTTCTGTACAAACACAGTAGCCTATAAGATGACTGTTCATAGTTTATTATACTCAATGCATTAAAGATCTTCTAGAATTGCTGGTCACCACAGAGCTCAAAATTCTCTGACGAGAGAATAATGTATTGCAAATATTCTGTAATAATATTAAAACAGTGAAGAGATCTGGTCAGCCATTTACATCTGCAGAATAGACTCAACAAGTTCATGTAAAGGTGCCAACTCCCCTTTATCAATCAGACGAAATTCCTGCAGAGATAAGAAGAGAGAACTTAGAACTGATCGAGAAGCATCCAAATTATTGTAATGGTCAGGGAATTAATCATTCTGGCTACTATGAGAAAGAAACACCATAACCAGAAGAGGTAAGCCATAGAAGTTACCCATGTAAAGAGGACAAAATGCTTGAAGCAAGTATTGAGATGAGCTTCCTCCTTCAAACTGACAATCTTTTTGAAATGTGTGTGGTAGATGTGAGCATAGACTCGGAACATCCGCTTCATGATCAGCTTCACAACATCGCGGAAGTTTGCTGGGAAAGGCTCCCCTGCAGATCACAGTCAAATGAAATAAGGTCCATCTTTCCATCTGCAGAGAAGTTTTTATCAACTCCACTCACCAAGTTTTTGAGGGAAAATTGTTTCATCGTCAAGTTGAGTCTCGATCCAGTCCATGAGGAACTCAACGTACTTCGGAGCTGAAACTTCGATCGGCTTCTTAATAGTAACTCCATCAGCCCATCTGTACTCATACCTGCAAGGAAAGGCTCAAACCAATCATACAATCCGTTGTTCTAGGGCCGGACAGGTGGTCAGATATAGTCCTAATGATCAAGAACATTACTTTGGTCCTGCTGTCATTGAAGGGCAGTTAGAAGGGGTGCAGAATTCGGTGAGGGTGCCATACAAAATGTTCACTTGGTTGAAGAAGTCCACAGCTGCAACATCATCAAATCATCTAACATCAGATTACTTCATAGCCATGTAACTGTATGGATTCGAATCCTCGAGAACGTAACACAACGCAAAAGGCATTAGGATCATACTATTGACAGCCAGCCATTCGTTGATGTCTTCACCAGGAGGCAGGGTTACTGCTTCCCTCAGATTTCCACTGCCTAAAGTGGCATCAATGTGTTTTTGGAGCTGAGCACCCTGTTTTTTTTTTGGCATTTTAATTGAGAATTAACTAATGCACTAACGACAATGGAAAAAATAAAAATATATTTAGAGCAAGTGATGGTTTCCTAAAGAGGGTCCTATGGAAATCCACCTTGCTCCCAGATGGAGCACTCTTCTTGGGTCGGAATGTCTTCTGGTTCCTTCATTAGCACAAAATGTTTCCATCAGTTCATTATTTTGGAAAACAAGTAAATCAACAATAAATGGTTATAACCTTCGTTTCGAATAAAATAAATATCGAATCGTTGATGAACAAATTATACCTTCTGAGGCTCGGTAGCATAAATTAAACGAAACGTTAGAATGCATGTAGTTGGAGAGGTTATGCATGCAAGAAAGAAAATTAACATTGGTAGAATGCATTCTAAAATCTAAACTTAAAGCCGGGATATATAAGAGTCAAATTAATCCGGATTTAATTTGAAATTTATTGTAACAAGGAATTATATATCAAAATAAATGAATTTAACATTGTAACCAGAATGATGAAACGAAAAAGATAACAAGAAAATGAGGAGATTAACGCATGAGAAGGTTAAAGAATAAAGAGGATGATGCCTGTTTCCAAGGCCAAAGAGACTCATTGTTCTTTTTATGACTTCTTTTCCGTGTCTTCTCGAATTCTCTAAGAAGAAGATCGTTTCTTCGTCTCTTTTCTTTCAATTTCTCGGATTTTGATAGAGAATCAATTAATTTAGGTGGAATTATTTACAGCGTATAATAAAAAAACTCGTGTCACATGCTACACGAGATGGGATTTGGAATGACAGCTTGGCAAATTAAGGGCAGAAAAATAATAAATAAGCTCAATAACTTGAAGGGAGAGATAATATTATAAAGTTTACACGTGAGATTAACATGCACTAATTTAGGTTAAGCGCGAATTTAGCGGCTGAGAAAATTTATCTTCCAGTACAAGATACAACCATTAATAGAGGTCAAACTACATTTTTTTCTAAACGTGTGGGTATGGTTAGTCTTAAAACCTTATTTGCGTCGAGAATGACCGAAGTTGAAAATTACAATGAAGTCAATTGCAACAAAATCGCAACTTATTTGACCATTAAAAACTCAAAATTACACCTGAAATAACTTGTTACGTACGGTACCGTACAATACTCTTACATGGCTACCACCCGAATTAAGCAACAAAGTCCCAACTAAATTAAGACACACCCTCAAAAGAAAAACACAACTAGCTAAGCTAGCCAGTAGTACAAACTACGAAGCAGACAATCAAAGGATAAATAAATCAATTGGTTCCGCCAAGAACACCTTTGAGCTTCTTGACCTGAGCATCATCCAAGAACGTCACCTTTTCGATAGTGTCCGACTCTAAATCATTCCCGAACAGGGCAATGCTGGTGATCTGCAGCCCGGGGCTGGCGCTGCTGAAGCTAACGAACGCCACCGCGGGGGCGGCGCCGGCGTTGAGCTGGAAGTGCAACAGCCCCTGGGGGAACACCATTACGTCCCCCTTCTTAAGGTTCTTCACGTACACTTTGTTTGAGCTCGAGACGAACCCCGCTTGGATTGAACCCTGAACCACCACCAGCACCTCCGAGCCACCCGGGTGTGTGTGCATCGGGATCACCCCTCCCTTGGCCAGGTCCAGCCTCGCAATGGAGATCCCGAGGCCGTTCACCCCCGGGAACTGCTCAGCGAAGGCCGGGGTCACCGCGGCCTTGATGATGTTGGTTGTGTTCCCCGTGGAGCCCAGCCCGGCGAAGTAGAAGTCGTTCTCGGTGACCTTGGCGGGCTTCTTGCAGGCGTACCCCTCGGGCCCATCCGGGGCGGAGAGGTCCGCCACACAGAAGTCTTTGACCGCTGCGTGGGTGGTGGCGGAGAGAAGGGAAAGGAGCAGAACAATGGAGAGGAATGACTTCATCTTACTAGGGTTCTATTAGGGCTTGTTGTTTTAGTTGGAGTACTTGCAGTAAGTGAGGAGTTGCCTACTTTTATATTTATTGGAACGGATACAATATACTAATATCAAAGGGTATTTAATCTAATAATAAAAAATGTTCATCACTTGACGAAAGTCTAAAGGTTCAAACTATCGCAATTGTAAACTTGGCGTACATAATCTACCTTTAAAAAAATATACTGATTAACCCGTGTTAAAATTTTTACAATAGTTCAAATAATGAAAGACTCGTTACAAGATTTTTATTGCTAAGAGTACGTGGTCTAACGACACTAAACGTTTAAAAATCTTATAGATTAATGGTTCCAGTCGTTACATTTAAAAAAATTGACGTGGTGTTCTGAGTTGCATTGGTGGGGATAAGGTGGAGTATGATTCCAAATATGCGGTTATACTGAGTCGCAATTGTAATCTTGGCGTAAATAGTCTACCTTTTAAAAAAATATATTGATTAATATGAGTTAAACTTTTACAATAGTTCCAAATTCGTTACAAGATTGCTATTGCTAAGAGTACGTGGTCTAACGACACAAAACGTTTAAACATCTTATAGATTAATGGTTCCAATCGTCACATTTGAAAAAATTGACGTGGTTCCGACTTGCATTGGTGGGGATAAGGTGGAGTAGGATTCCAAATATCCGGTTACACTGAAAGAAGATTGGTTCCGTTAGAAACGACATGTCTGTGTAGGGTAAGTGGATTCATGTGAATCGGCCATTTCGACAAGGACACCGCTGCTCTTTTGTTGGAAGCAACCAAAAATGGAAATATCTCGAGGGTTTTTGCGTCTTATGAGGCAATTCAAATATTAACGGCAAGGCATTAGTATTCTCAGCTAATCCTTTTCTAGTATTACCATCACAATCAAGAATCTATGTGTTTTTAGGGGATACAATGAATGATCCTGTTATTATCATTAATGAGTCATCTATCAAGGAAAAGCAGCTTCTTGTCAAAAATCAGATGACCCTAATAATCATGTGTTTCAGCTTCCATAAAGCAATCTCTTTCAAAGCCAAGGCAATATATGAAGAGTTCAAACTATGCTCCAGACAACTATAATTTTTAACCTAACATGATGGAAAATCTTAAGAATCTATATATTGAACCTAAAATCTTAAATAAAAGCTAATTAAATATATATATATTTTTGCGAATTTTAAATTTAGCCTGTTGAATTTAAATTTTTTGGAATTTAAACCGTCTTTGGGTTTTTTTTCCTCAACAAAATTTTTTCTTATTCGCAAAAGGTGGATTTGAACCTCCGACTTCTTGAAAAACATGTAGGATCCGTTGTTATTCTCCCATCAACTATTGGTAGCTAACTAAATGTTTACACTTGCAAACAACGATACAAGTAATTTCAACGAAATATAAGTTAGCCCCGTGATGTGGTCCAATAGTGGCACATGGAGACGATAGTAGTGTAGATAAAAAGCATAAGAAGACATATTTTGGACAGCTAATAGGAACTCTGCGGGTCGCGGTTGTTGTTCGTCTTAACTTCGAGTGTCATCCATGAAAAAAATGATGTGTGGATGGTAGGACTTGCCTTTTTTTTTACTTGGTGGAAAGACTTGCCTATCTTTTAACAAATATGAGCCTTTCCCAAAGCAATGGAGGAGCATGCAGGAAAATAAAATTATTGAGACATTTGTAATTATATAATTACATGTTTTGTAAACGATATTCTTTTACGATTTGATCGACTATCTCTAGATAAAAAAATTCTAGCACTATAATTTTCACAAACAGCAATATTGAGTCTTTTATATATGTAATATAATCAAATAACTTGTAAAAATTTTCAACACATATCAACGACGCATTACTAAAATACTCTTGCAGTAGTTAGGTTTGTTGTCCCGATAAAAAAAATTCTGAAGTTTTAAGTCAGTCGTCTTTTTCGTAAATGCTTGATTAAGAACAAACAATTATTAACAAAATTTAATTATAAATTTCTTTCTCATAACAAAAAATTTCAGATGTACGTACAAACAACATAAAATACTTTTCACTTAAACAACGTAAAATTATTTTTTTCAGGCAATAATTATTTGAAAATATCAGGAGGTGGACCTTATCAAATGATGCAAAGGATAGATACAATGGCGCTGATGAATAGGCGTTGGAAAGTAGAGGTCCAACATGTATACCGGGAGACAAATATAAGTGCTGATTATATGGCGAATCATGAATTTACCACAGACATTGGACACCGATATTTCTGTAACCCACCTACGGGAATATAAAACACTTTAGAAAGAACCATATAATACTTGAATTTCTAATATAACATAGGGGTTCGTGGTGGACCAAATTTGGTTCTGGAAACCCATTCTTAGTACGGTCTAGAATGGCCCATTTGGTAAATATTTTTTTATGATTGAGCAAACTTTTTTATCTAATCATTTTTACTTTAGGATAATCATGTAAAACTATTTTATCATAACTAGATTAACTATTTTTTTTTCATAATAACCTGAATCATTTTATTATAATTGTATGAATTATTTTATCCAAATTTTTATCTCGGAATAATTGCGTAAAACTTTTTTTTTATCATAATTATGAAAACCGTTTTAAATTCACGGCAATCCCAATGTGTAAAAATACAATCTTCCTTGTGGTCCCTCATTTCAAACAGAAAAGGAAATACAATCCTCCTTGTGGCCCCTCATTTTAAACAGAAAAGGAAATATCAGCAAGTGGACCTTGAGCGAGTTGTTGGACCAGAGAGAGAACGAAAGGAAGGACCGAGTTTATGAAGTGCATAAAGTTAAAATTTTAGTAGTTTACCACAATGATGGGCCAGGTCCAGTCTCAGGCCCAAGGGCCCAATTTTGGTAGCCTTTAGAAGAATGATAAATCACATACCACATCTATAAGGGAAGGCAATCTCTCTCACTTGAGAGAATGTAAATTATAGATACTTCATAGCAATTAGAATAAAGTTTAAGAAATCTTTAGCACTTACATTGGACCAAGATTTTATGCGAGCATAATTGGTCTTAACGAAATTGGTCCAAATAGTAACGGGTTACTACGTCTACAAGTTCGAAGTCTATTGTCCACAAGGATCTTATTTATCACCACCTCAATGACTTGCATATAAAATCATCTTCAGAGAACCAATTTGTTCAAAGGCGTGACTTGGGATTCTGATTTTTTGTTGCCTCACCAAGAAATGGGTAATCTGTGTACCCAACAACAGGATCAGGGGTGTAAAATGTCTTCCTGTTGTACCTAGCCAGTGGTGCATTGAGCTTCAATCTCAAAACCAAGTCCGGGTTTGAGATAAACAGCCGACCATACGACACCAAGTCGGCATCTCCTTGAGCTACAGATTGCAGTCCTAGCTCCCTGGTGTATCCGCCGCTACACATGAAAGTTCCCTGATACGTCCTCCTTAGAGTCCGCATCATCACGGCTTCCTCTTCCTCGCTTCCGTGCCTTCCTGATTCTGTTTGGCCGTAAGCCACGTAACGAGGCTGAGTAACATGGAGATACGCAAGTTTCGAGCCCCACTGCAGCTGGAGTTTGTTAACTTTCTCAATCACTGCAAGCCCCAGCTTTAGAGGATCCGAGTCCATAGCATCAAGGTGGTCGATTGCTGGTGACATTCTTAAAGCAACCCGGTCCGCACCAACAGCTGCAACTACTGCTTGTAGTACTTGCATTACGAATCTACAACGGTTATCAATCGATCCACCATATTGGTCGGTTCGATCATTTATCCCGTCCTTCAAGAACTGGTCAATTAAGTAACCATGAGCTCCATGAATTTCAACTCCATCAAAACCTGCAACGACATGCATTGCATGTAACTAACAAACTACAACTGAAAAATCGTATCATCTTATGTTGTCGTGTGATTCCAAATACTAAGAGATCGTAAAGCCCTGACCTGCTCGAATGGCATTCAAAGCGCACTGTCGATATTGGTCCACGACCTGCAATATCTCGGCGGGTCCCAAGGCTTTCGGGGCAGGGTACCTCCCGTAGGAACCATCTGGCATAAGAATCCTCCACCTATTGGAGATCGGCTTGCTAGTGGACGATATTGGCGCTGCTCCACCCGGTTGGTAAACTGAGATACATGCACGCTTCACACAAATCAGCCCCTCGAAAACACTAAAGTCGCGAACTTAGCAAAGAAATCTGCAGACGAACGAGACAATCACAGATGAAACAATTACGAAAACAGACAACCTGACCTTGATGAGAGGCGCGGCCAACGTGCCAGAGCTGACAGAAAATGATGCCTCCCTTGGCGTGAACTGCATCCACCAATCCCTTCCACGCCTCGACTTGTTCTTCGGTGTAAATGCCGGGAACGTGAGGAAACCTACACAAAGGCATTTTCCGATCAACAACAACAATAAAGACTTCTCTACAACTGTTGGAACGGAAAAATAATTTCCAAATTTGTAACGACCTTGTCTTAGTAAAACAGCCATAACTTTTGATTCGGGTTGATGCGAATTCAAAAAACAGTCTCCAAGCCTGATTTGAAATGACACAGAAATGTAAAATTGTAGATCTACGTCCTATCATTTCATAGAAACATATGTCGTAATGAATCACATCGAGTTCATAATCCGAATTGGACAATTTTTTAAGCACGATTTCAACATAAGTATGACTTCAGCATTTACAAAATTATGCATCCATTTTTACGGTCTAAACCAGAGTATCGATCACGAGTAAGTATGCCAAGTGGAAAGACGAAATTACCCTGGAGCGGACGGGGAGATGATGGTGCCCTCGGTGATGAGCAGCCCGCCGGGAGTCGACCTCTGGAGGTAGTACTCGGTCAGCGCCGGGTTCGGGACCCCGTCTATGGCACGGCACCGCGTCATCGGCGCAAGCACCACCCTGTCCACACCAACAGAACATAAAAGTAGGTAAGGGCAAAACAGTCATTAAGCAACAGAACAGCGTCGGTACTCGAGTTGACCGAGCGTTGACTTAGAAGAAATGGAAAAGGACCGAAGTTTGTGACCTGTGAGAGAGGTCGATCTTGCCCATCTTGTAAGGAGAAAACAGCGAAGGAGCTGTCTCGGCCATATTGTTTGGGAAGTGGCTTCTTGTTTGACCAAGATCGGACTTGGACATGGGTCGAGGTTTGACTGGAGTTTTGCGGTTCAAATATAAACCCACTGAGTTCCACCAAAAAATAATAAATATATAAAATAATAAATATATAAAGCCATTTTAGGAGGAATATTATTAGAACTGGCACTTTGAAAGCTCCTGATTGGTCATCAGGTTGCGCGCGTTTCTCACGTGTTATAAACTTATTTTAGGATCAACAAAAACATTTGAGGTCGGAAATTAAAATTTAAAAGACAATATTTAATCGAAAAGTAAAGATGATAAAACAATTTTATTAATAACATAAACCACGGATATGAAATAAATTTTTCAATAAAGATCACTAGTGAAATTTAATCTATATTTTTTAAATCGTTGTCCTGGAATTTTTTTTTTTTTTAGATCCTATTCTAAATCCTATTCTATTAGATCAGAAATGTTCATGCCAGGAGTCGAACCCTGGACTTTACCCACATGAGTGGGAACAATGCCACTGGACCAAATGGTCACTCCGCGTTGTCCTGAAATTTTCGAGAAAAAAGAAATTGGTTGTCCTGAATCCTAAAAAAACGGTTGTCATGTCGGTGGACGGTGGAGTCGTGTTTTGGAAGATGACGGAGTTGACCAGTGGGGAAAAGGGAGTTGTTAAACGCGTGCGATGCACATTCTATCGGGCCAGGCCCATTGGGCTAAATTATATGGGCTAGGGTCTATTAAGCTAAATTCAATGGGCCAAGCTCGAGAAAGTCTACTGCCGTTTGAGTGGGGGTTGGTGCAAAATCACTTTCACCAGTCGACGTAAAATTGCTACTATTTGTTCTTTTTTCGTTGTGCATATGATTTTCAATTGTTGAAGTGACTTTTTTGGGCAAGCATTTTTTTTTGTTGTCTAAAATACCTCTCCCATTTTCTGCGGTGAAAAAAGGCTTCGTAACGGATCTGAAGTGACGATTTATTTGCTACCGACGATGAGGAATAAAGAAAGAATATTAGTCTAAAAAAATCATGATTCGACACTTTATTTGACTTTTCCACATCCCCGGAATCCAATTAGCGGCGTGGTCAAATCGTCTTCTACCGGGTCCTCCTTGGATATCGTCTGATGTGTCTCTGTGACACTGTCTCTAGAACCCCAAAGCATTATGGCCACGGCATCCTTCCCAACCACAATTTAATTTCCAATCATAGTAAAAACAATTTCTAAAATAATATTGACAAATCCAGATAAAAATAATATTTTAGATAGTTATCACTTAAGAGAGATTTAATTTTTCTTAAAAATAATAAAATTAAAATTTTGAACGATAAATATGTAAATAATAAAATATTACTTTTTCTATATTCAAATTATTTAAGTATTGATTTATTACGCCATTCAAATATTATATTTGATTGATATATTTTCTTAGAACAAGGCAATGGTAATAATAAATATTTAAAAACTATTAAAAAAAATAAATAGTTATGTAAAATTTGTCAAATCGACAAATTTAACACAAAAAAATATTTTTAATTATTTTTTCAATTTCTAAAATATCTAAATATATATTTATTACAAAACATTATTTTATACAAAAATTGAGATCAAATTTATCATTAAAAGTTATCGATTATCATATTTTTATACTAATATCAACTCAAAACTAATACTTTTATCAATTCAGAAATACAATATCCAATCAGATGAGCTAAACTAAACGACATAAAACAACAATCCACCAAGGAGAAAACATTATTGCTCATAGATTCGATGATGTGGAATGCCTGCCTAACCATTGTCATTTTTTTGGTATTTTTTAGGCTACGTTTATATAAAATTTTGTAATCTAAAACTTATTTTCATCTCAAATTTTAGCTTATGGTTCAATTTTATGGCTACACTTAGTCATGATATATTTAGAATATTATTTTCACGCGGAGTCTATCAGGCTACTGACTTTGTTTTCACCATACTAAATCACATGGCACGATAATTGTAACATTTCTCGGCACGGAGCTCGACTAAATAAGTAATATATTATGTTTGGTTCGTGGGCCCGTCCCGACCATGCGGTCCGCACTCTTCCATCGTGAACTGTTAAAGGTAACACTTTATCTTATCTCTCAATTACTCTCATAATTCATTATTGCCCCATTTATAATTGTGTCCTGCTATGGACCATTCTAATTCTACTTCCACTTCATTTGACAATAGGTTGGAAAGTTTATGGATTCACTCAAAAAAAATATAAAACTGTAATATGTGATCTGTCTGTCGCAATCGGTATTTTTATGGGTTTGTTTTGTTGAGCATCTTCAACGAATTTCGTAATTAACTATATATTGAATTGGTAATAAATATTTATAGAAATAGTTATTGGCAGGCAGACCCTGTGAAACGGATGGACCAGTGACCTTTTTGGGTATCCACCGCAACAAACTTTCAATTCGTTGTGCCTAATCTATTTGGACGTCCAATTCCGATCAGTACGCCATCACGAACTTTCCTCGGTACTTAGCGAACTAATACATGTAAATCCAACTCTATTATGACTAATATATATATTATATATTAGTGACAAACTTCCGTTTCGGATATCACTACTTTTTCTTATGCTATTTTTTTAATATATTATAAGTGTGTGTGAAGACATCATCCAAAAGGTTGATCCTCAATAGAATAGCCGATGACTTTTGATGTCACGCATTGAATTCATAATTAAGGAAAAGGCAAGGCCACTGCTCCCAGTTGCAGGCATTAAAACCCAAGAATTGTCAAACTATATAATTCGCATGCCACGTGATAAGATCAACTTAATTATTCCTTCAATATAATATCAGACCGTCCAAGCATAAAATATTAAGTTAGCCGCTATATCGGAAATCCACGATAGAAGTGTCCTCTAGAAATGAAATTTTGCCTCGACGAGTGTAATGTGCCCGAAAATCAGTTAATTCGTTTTTCTTCTTTCTTAAATGGTGGAATAAAATCCTTATAAAGATACGAAAAAAATACAAGTATATCAAGAGATAAACTATTCAAGCCAACTACCAAGTCTCGTCCCAGCTTAACTAAGATCTCGAGTTCTAGTCTTGAGAACGCAACAGTATTAAAATTCTTGTTGGGAGAGTTTTGCCATCCCCAAAGATTTCACCCATTTCGAATCTGGATTAGTCAGTTCAGTAGAATCTGATACCAGATAGTTTATAAAGAAAAAAAAAACTATTCAAGCCAACTTCATATTGTGAGTCGTGTAATCCTTAATCATGGTGACTATTGCTACTAGCCTCGTACAAAGAATCTTCTCTTGCCAGATTGAGCAATGAATTAATTTGCCACTGTATCACTTATTGATCTAGTTAATATTAAACTGATATAAAAAAAATCTGTTTTAACTATCATTAATTTTCGGATAGAACAAGCACCAAACATACCAAATTGTGTTAAATATATTATCGAAACGGATAATCAATTCCAACCACCGTGAACATGAGGATATTATTAATTTCCCAGATTAGATTTATTGGGGAATGGTATAAAAAATTAATAAAAAATCATAAAAAATTTTTAAATAACTAATAAACCATATACCATTCAAAATTAAAATCTTAAAAAAATTTAAATAATAAATCATATAAAAATTTAAATAACTAATAAATCATATACCGTTCAAAATTAAAATCTTAAACCAAACCAAAAAATAAAAAAAAATCATTCTCAACATCATTTCTCTTACAAATCTCTCCATTTCTTTATCTTCAGATCCTTCTTAATTGAAGAATATATACAATCTGGTCACAAAAATAATAACGTAAAAATATTATAATTAATAAGTACTAATATCGAAGTTCCCGAGTACCAATATTGACACCCCCTAGTACCAATATTCAAACAATTGAAACTTAAACTTTATCAACAAATGCTTCACTATAAATAAAAACAGTTATACATATAATAATATTACAGTTAATCAGTATCAATATTCACATTCCCAAATACTAATGTTACCATCTCTGAGTATCAATATTAAAAGAAAACACTGATATACTATGGTATTCAACATCAACCTTAACCACAAAGAAAACACTGATATTTCAACAAATCACGAACACCAAGTAAAACTCAAAAAACATGAACAAATTAATCGAAAATAACCAAACAACCGTTATAACTCGCTCACCCAATAGACAAAAATGCGATACACATTCGATATAAGGAAAAACCATACCCACAAACACATACAAAAGTCATCGTACCTGGTCTAAGCGAGAATGGTGGGGGAGAGACGAGGCAAACCAATGAGAAGCAAGGAGCGATGATGGTGAGAGAGAAACGAGAAACGCTAGTGACAACGACGGGCGAGGAGCGACGAGCGAGAATGATGGTCAGAGTTAGGGCGGACCATTAGCGAGAATGGTAGTCGGAGTTAGCGCGGAGGGACAGTGAGAATGATAATCAAATTTAGGGCGGAGAAACGGTGAGAAAGAGGAGAGTTAGGGCGGAGCACCGACAGAGTAAAAGATTTTGAAAAAAAAAATAAAATAAATGTAGAGAGTGAAAATAGCAAGACAAAAAATTTTTTTTCCAAAAATTAAAATGTTGATAAATAAAACAAGGATAATTAGGAATAATTAATTAGATAAATATTTGTCTTATATCAATTATGTCTTCAAATATTAATAATCATCAAACTAAAAATTTAAAACAAAATTTCTATCTAATCAATAAACAATGTTGGATTACATTTTAGATATTCCATTAAATAGAAAACCTTAATTTCCGGATCTTGCAGATGTTACTTTACGATTGGATAAAAGCGTTATATGTTAAATTCCTTGTAATTTCAACGAAGCCCAGAGAGAGAGAAAGGAAGGAGTTGATCACCCCCTCGATCCAACCGAGGAAAGAAGGTAACGCCCCTGCGGGGCCCACGTGACCGAAACCATCATAATTCCTGCTCAAAATTGCATAAGTATTCAAAATATTATTAACCTAACCTACCTATAAAAATTATTAAATGGACCTGTATAAGTTTAGGGTATATTGTACCTCATTATAAAAAAAAAACTCTTCGCATCCAGACTTTCGACATCGCCCGTCGTTTTAAATAATACTACATCACATAATTCAAATTCAAGATTTCAATTTAAACTAAAATATTTATTTGCTAATTGCTTTTCCTGTTTTGCGGTATCAATTTTTTAAATAAAATATTGTATTTCAAAATATTAGACCGCCAAAGTATATCCAAGATACCAAATAATATTTATCAAAACACAACAGTGATAAAGGGACAGTTTTTTTTAAGGTAAGTATAAATAGTTGAAAATATCGGATTTGAACTTTGCGAATAAAGCAAATAATTCTAGAATGTAGAATCGAATATTTGATTACGAATAATATAAGATCATGGAAAAAAAAACCGATAAGAAATAATCAAACAGAAGCAGTTTCGGCAGACCCCCAAATTTAACCCCATCAATTAAACAACCACCTCTCAGTAAGCAACAAATCAAAACAAACAAACAAACCGTAAGTTACAACAGAAGAAGCGACAAACAAATAAAATACCAACCCAAAGTAGGAAAAAGAGAGAGGATGTATAGTGTACTATTCGATCCAAATTTGACCGTCCGTGGCCTAATCAGTTGAATCAGGACCTCTAGTTTGAAACACTGCACCAACAAAATCAACTGACGACAGTTGATTAAAGAATTCTTGAATATAAATATATCGATATTAAATATTTTTGCATCAATAACTGACAAATTTAAAACCTTAATTAGTGGTTATAATCAGGGTTTTATAAAACACGGCCTGACCGACGGTCTCACCGGTCGAATTGTGAGTCGGGCATAAACTCTGGTCATGTTTGGGGTAAAAATGGAGTGCGATTGCTCCGGACAAATTCTGGTCGGAATAGAAATTTGAGAAAATCCGATTCAACCAGACAATTCGTACAAAAAATTGTTATTATTAATTTATTACATAAATTATTTACTTATATACCTATATATATTTCAAAAAATTACATAAAAATAGTAAAGAAACAAATTCAATTCGACTAGTAATTGAGTCTGTCAGACTGACTGATCCAAATATCGAACCCAATTTAAGTCGACCTCTATGTGGTTTTGGTGATAATGGATATTCAAATAAGACTTGATTTATTAAATATAAAAAAAAAACCACAAACCCCCGCTTGTTAAAATCCAAGCGCGTACACCCCAACGTCTTCTCCCTTCATACCTTTATGTTTGTTTCCCTCGGTTTATTTTTTTCTCCTTCCAATTTCCCATCTCATTAACTACACCTTTTCTTTAATTTTAATCTGTTTCGTTTGGCTTCCAACCGTTTTCGAATCGTCTTTTTTCCGTCTTCGTTCCCGAGCATACGAGGAAGAGGAAGAAAAATAGAGAAAGAAAGAAAGGCCTAATTATCTTATTTATTAGTAATTAGCTAATTAATCAACCGTCGCTCCTACGTCTTACGACCGGCTAAGCTCCGTTTGGAGCGTTAATTAATCTCAGGAGCTTCCTCTATTCAACTGTTTCTCGGAAGGTGAGCGATCGTTTGATTTATCCGATGCTTCGTTTCATTTCCTTCATAAATATTAGCTTCGGAGGTTCTATGTTTTGTTAAAACCTAAAGGTTAAGTGTTTTTTTTTTCTTTTTTTTTTCTGGCTGTTAATTGTTGCGTGGAATTGTTTTGAGCTTTCTTCTTATTATTTTTTTTTCAGTTCTTAAAATGTTAATTTAGCGGTTTATAATAAAGACAAGGGATGATATTCGGTTCGTGAGCTTTAGTTAGAAGAGAAGAAAAGTACGGAGGTAGTTCGTAATAATTGTTTCCATTTTAGCTTTTTTTTGTCGAATTTTTTGAGGATTTTTGGGGTTTCTATGTGGAAGGGAGATTTATTCTCTTTTTTTTAGGTTTCGGAGAACTCTGCTTTTGCAGCTATGGATCGCCTTTTTTTACTCGGTTTTTTTGATTCGGTGTTTAATGGTTGTTTCATGATTTTGGCTAAGGTGATTACTGATTAGTGTTGTTTCTAGGAAGCTTCGCAAGGATGTCCAATGACGAAGACACCGGGAGTCCGGGATGGGGTGCGTCGTTTTTCATGCAGACAACCGAAGATTTGGCGAGAGCAGTTGCTGCTGCGGCCGTGGCCGCCAATGCTTCTCATTCCGCAAGGCCATCGGTGGTTTTCTCATCCAAGGATGACCATGGTGGTAGCAAGCTTCTGAAGCTACAGCAGCAATTTTCGAGAGTAATCAAAGGCTTCTCGTCCAACCCTCCCGAAGTCAAAAGAGTGACTTACAACCCTGAAGTTCTCACTACGCAAAAGCGCCAGTGGGCGAACTTTCAGTTGCAGTACTTGGTATGCATTTCTGTTCAAGAGAAGTAATTTATTATTTTATTCACCCCAACTTCTTTCTACTGTGCTAGATTATGTTTACTTACAAGCACAACATACCTTTGATTCTGTGTATCTTTCTACTCATTTGATGTTTTGTGCTTTTGCATTATTGAATTGGAAATGTTTGACTGCCTCGCATTTACATGTACATTGTCGCTCCTGCCTTTTTGTTGGGTTAGAATTTCTTATCATCTTTAGATGTCTTCTGTGTTGTAACATCACTGTTATTCAAGTGTACAGGATCATAGGTCCTTAAAGGAGCCAACAAGGCTATTTGAAAGCATGGTGGTGCTAGGACTTCATCCTCATTGCGACCTCCAGGTGTTGCAGAGGCGATACGCGCCCAGGAAGTTGGAAGGATCAAATCATTCTCGTGTAGAACCAATTCTGGAGCCTCAGGTGACTTTAAAAAGTGTTTCAGTAGGATCCCTGTGTAAACCTGTATTCAGAATTAATCCCATAATTTTCTATCTTAATTTCTTCTCTAATTTGCAGGTCCTATTTGTTTACCCTCCAGAAAAACAGCTTCCGATTAAGCACAAAGACCTCATATCATTCTGCTTCCCTGGAGGATTGGAGGTGGGTTGTGCTCTTCATAAGTTTGCCACCCCAATCTGGATATGGAATTGCCAATAATCTTTTTGAAAATGAATTGCCAACAATTAGTTATAGGTTTGTGATGGCTTTAGCTATCTCACTAATATTGACAATTAGTTTGTTGATCATTCAAGATTGATCTGCCTTGATGATATATATTCTTCCCCTATGATGATCAATTTTTAGGTTAAAGCTGTGGAGAGAACTCCTTCCATGAGTGACTTGAATGAAATTCTGTTGGGGCAGGTAATAGTTAATACCTGTGGCATTATTGAGTGTGTCAGTTACTGAAGCAAATCCTTTGATAGGAGTCTAAAATATGTTGCTTTATTTCTGCAGGAGCACCTCAAACAAAGTGACCTTTCATTCGTATTCCGGTTGCAGGTAATTGACTATTTAACAATTCTTATATGTTGGAATGGACTTGGGTGTGAACAAAGTGGTAATGCTATGTTTAATGTGGTTAGAGTTTTTACCTTTTTTTACTGTGAAATGTGATGCATGTATCTTGAAACCTTCGCTGCCTCTGTCAGGTTGCTAATGATTCGACATTGTATGGATGTTGTATGTTGGTTGAAGAAATCGTGCAAAAACCATCTGGATTACTGTCTGCAATCTCATCTAGGCAATCTGATTCTTTGCCCTTGAGCCGCTACAATTTAACAACCCGCAGATGTTACTGCATTCTTTCCAGGCTTCCATTTTTTGAGTTGCACTTTGGTGTCTTGAACAGGTATAGGTCTATCCTGAGTGCTCTTCACTTGCTTTTGTTACTACGAATATCTTATTAACAAGTGCTATGATGAGAGGAAACCTGATTGTTAATAATAGCACAGTAATAAGATATCTCTGTAAATGACGAATTTCTCATGATGTAATTCTTGACAATGACCATGGTCACTTAGTATGAGATGTGTATATAAATATGGTTGGTTGTGCTGATAGTGATGATTAGCATATCTCTGTTTGCATATTTCAGACTTTCAGGAATTGTTGTTTGTGCAGCATTTTTATTGAAGAAAGGTTAGAAAGGTTGGAAAGGTTGACACATGACATTACTGCCGCCGTAGACATGAATGCACAAGGAGATCATTACTCTGAAACAAAAAATTTGGATACCCATGTAGAGTATAATTTGGCGGAGGTCCGTACTCTGGAGCTTATTCAAGACGAATCAGTGCAAATTGCTGAATCAAGCACAACAGATAATATGCCTAAATGTTCTGCTGATGATGGAACAACTTATACTCAGGACAAAATTCCAGAGGAGCATTTTCACTCTGTAGAAAACCATCTTGAAAATAATGCTGCTTCAGTTGATTCTGAAGCAGATGATCCATACATAAAAGAGCATTCAGCTGGTTCGAAGCATGAAGGATGTGATGGTGAAAATCTTATACTGGAAAAAATAGCAGGAGAAAGGCATGTACCGATGGCTGTCTTGCCGCTTCTTCGCTATTACCAATATGAAAGTTCTGAATCTTCCTCCAGGTCCGTCGTTTATTTCACTTGGTTGTAATTATGTTTATCGGTACATGATGAATGAAATGTTTGTGGAACTGATTTGGAATGAATTTTGTTCTGCTCATTGTATCTCATCTAGGGAAATTCCGATATGGCTCCGATACTTTTCTGTATTATCTATCAAGCAGTTTTATGTAGGAAAAACATTTACAGGATTTTGTGAAACCTTTGGAGGATTCTTATTCTGACCAATTTAACAATTGGGGGTTGTGAGAGTTATCAGTCTCTGTAGCATTATGCTCTTCCTGTTTTGAGATGTTGCTTTCTTTCTGACGTGTTGGATACTTCATGTGATTTGTATTTTGTGCTGATATCTTTTCTCATTTGAGTAAGCTGTTTTTACTCTGTATTATGTGTAGTTTCCAGGGCTCTCCAAGTGAAGACAGGAATTTCCGGAGTGACGTTGATGATACAGAGACAGAAGAGGCTTCTTTTTCTGGGCAGGATGATTTAGATGGTGATTACAGTGACATCCTTGATTGGGCTAAGGTCTGATTTTTTGAAAAGGGAAACTTATTATACCAGTGTGTAGCCTCTTTATTGTTTCGTTAAAGCTCCTAACAACTTTCCAACTGCCATATATGTGACAGGCGAACAACCATGGATCATTGCAGATTATTGGCGAATATTATCGTTTGAAATGCCCTGCGAGGGGTTCAACACTTCGATTTCATCCTTTGGAGCACCTACATCCGTTGGAATATCATAGACCAGATGGAACTGTTTTACATGTTGCTGGCTCTACTATTGATCTAAGATCACACAGTTCAAGTTTGGTGCTTGCCGAGGTAGATATGACCATTGATATGCTCTTGTACGACCAAGCTATCATAGCTGCTCAGCTCGCAGTGCAATACAAATGTGATTCATTCCTATGCATGATGCATTTACTGCTGCTTGTCTTGCCAGGCACATAATACTCTTTTGGCAGAGGAGGAAGCGACATCATTATCAACATGGGCACTTTCCTGTATATGTGGGTCCCTGCGTCTCGAGCATGTAAGGACTTAAGTTTCGGATCAAACAAAAAGAATGCCATGCGGTAATTTGAGTAGGCTTGGAATTGGAGGCATAGGGCGTTTGAGGCAGTCGACATTTTAGTGAGTGATTGAGGGATAAAAAGTAATTGTAACCTAGAGAAGGGTGAGAACTAAGTGATATAGGGCTGATGCAGACCCTTCAAAAGGGCTGGAAAAGCTTGCTGAAGGAAAAACATTTGTACCCCATTCCAGCCAGAAATACTTTAGTTTCCTTCACAACATCTGGGAGGCTCCTAAAAGTTCTTTTTCTCACTTTTTCATTCATTGAAACAAGTCATGTACTGAAGGCAACCATGATGAAACAGTTTTTTTGTATTTTGGGGGTAATGGAACAATTTTGCTAAAATCTCTTAGTCTGCGAGGATAAGATTGAATGTATTATCCATCATCTTCAAAGAGATGTTTATCAAAGATATTCTGCACATTGTTTCATGTTTATCATACGTAATTATCTGCTGCCCTAGTGCATGAATGGTCTTTTCTCATATCAATGCTGTTTTACCTATAATACTACTATTAGTTTCTTTCTTGCTGTAAGTTATGTATTACTGGGTGATAAGATTGAAGGAATTCTATTAGCAACTAAAGGTATACTTTTTCACGTTGTGCAGGTGTTGACTATGCTTGCAGGAGCACTACTGGAGAAGCAAATTGTTGTTGTTTGTTCCAATTTGGTATGCGTCCTGCTTCAAGATAGCAGTGGAGTTGCTCTTTAGTTCTGGAGCTAAACATACTTGTTGAATACATTTTGTTTAAATCGTCAAACCATTTTTTTTTTAATAAACTCAGAAAAAATATATTTTAAAAAGAGGTTTTGTGGAGTCAACGTCTGTTGTATACCTGATGTTGTTTTATTACATGCGCTGGCATTATGTCGTTTTGCTTACATGCCTATCTTATGCAAGATAGTCATAGTTTAGTTGGTCAAGAGTAATTGATTTCCATGGAAACCACTGGATTGCACTTTTTTACTCCAGTCTTGTGCCATTGTCAGGTTACTAAACCATTTCAAACATGCAGGGTGTCTTGTCTGCTTCCGTCTTATCTGTTGTCCCTCTTATCCGCCCCTATAGATGGCAAAGCCTATTAATGCCAGTAAGATCTATACTATTCTGAGCTGTTAGATTATTGATGTAGATGCCTACATAGGATTTCGGGCACTGATCGTTGGTTGTGCCTCCAGATTTTACCAGATGACATGTTGGACTTTCTTGACGCACCAGTGCCTTATGTTGTGAGTATTTGACTTTCTGGTTTTATACTTCTCAATACATTTTCTGCTGATGGAATTCAATTTCAATGTTTTTATTGCTTTTACATTACGCTCATATGTATCTTTTTACATTAGTTGTTTTGGATCTTATTAATTCATCAAGTCTCCATAATTTGAGTTTGTGGTCTTGAGTTTTCTTAATATAACGTATTTTTATCGAGTTATTGCCATACTAACTTTATATATTTTCTCAAACTGCTTAGTCTTCCCTTCTTAATTGATTCCATATCCATGTAGGTTGGTGTGAAGAACAAAACCAGTGAAGTACAATCCAAATTGAATGGCATCATCCTTGTTGATGCTAATAGGAACCAGGTTTGTATTACTGCTTTCTCTCGCTTAAAATTTGTCTAGGATCACTATATGAGATAATTCATATATGTTTGCATTACTCAGGTCAAATCTCCAACCATACCTCAGCTGCCCAAATACCGGGAGTTATTTTCATCATTGTCTCCTTATCATGCCCAGCTTGTTGGGGAGAGCTTTTTGGCAAGGAAACGGCCAGTCTACGAGTATACAGAAGCGCAGGTTTTAATATTAACAACCCTATGTAGTTTATGTTCTTGATATCAATCACTTACTCTGTGCCTGGAAAAGGACAGGACTAGAGGAACTGAATCTAAACAAGCTTTATGGTGCCACTCGGAGTGACTTCGGTTTATTTTCTTTCCTTTCAAGGGAGTAATATTTGTTTCTCCCATGCTATATGATGTGCAGGCTGAAGCTGCCAAAGGTTTTCTGGCTGTGATAAGATCGTATTTGGATTCACTTTGCTCTAACATGCGGTCACATACGATTACAAATGTACAGTCCAACAATGACAAGGTTAGTTCTTCCCCATCTAATTGATTAAGGTGTTTTCAAATCATGAACATTTTGTATGCTATCCGTTTGTTATTGAGAAAAGCTACGATTATTATTTAGCTTCGACAAGGCTGCCAGCTGCAGCATCCAAACAGAGTCGTATCATTTGCTGAATTATGTATTGCTGGTCCAGGTTTTATGATGGATGCAGAGTCTGCATCCTGCATCCATCATAAAATAAATCCATGATAAGGTCAGACCTTATCAAGCAGTCGGTATTAAAGTAATTTTTGACAAAATGATGGCTTTTGACTCTGCAGGTATCACTGCTTTTAAGAGAGAGTTTCATCGATTCGTTTCCCAGTCGTGACAGACCTTTTATGAAGGTAGGTTTGCGAACAACTTTTTTGATTCTGGTGATAGTGGCAACAACGTTGTCATCTGGTTGTTGGCTAGGCGATCATACTTGAACTTTATTGGCCTCCAATGCTCTTTTAGTTCATCTCTCAGTTCATATTCGAGGACGCACATCGGTAGCTAAATAGTTCTGATAATTTATTCTACTTGTTTTAACAGCTCTTCGTGGACACTCAAATGTTCTCTGTACATACGGATCTCCTCCTTTCCGTTATCCAGAAAGAATAGTGCTTTTGAAAAGGTTTGTTTCAACCCTTGTAACCGGAACCTTAAACTCTGTTATGTAAAACTGGCCTAACTCGAGCCGCAGCTGGTACACCCAGGAAGCGGGAAAGGATAGGAACTTAGTCTGTCCAGGGTAGAGTTGTCTTATAACCATAAAACACCTTTGTCTTACATCTTTGAAAATTTTGGTTCTCTTGGTCTAGTAAATTAAGCTCTCCTCTGCATTTTCCTTTTGCTGATAGTTCTCTTCTTTGGGTCGATACTCCAGATTTAAAACTTACTGCACAAATTATACACTTTTCCCCTACCATTGCATGTCTTGTTCTCCAAGTTCTGCATCAATCCTTACCCTTCTTTCGTAACTATACGTTTTGGATTCTCGTTCAATGAACATCTGGTGCAATGCAATGAAAATTATCACATGATACATCTTGTTAGGTATTTTCTCTTCGACTAATTCTTATGCAATTCCAGCCAATGCTGCCTGTATTGAAGTCTCGTCTGTGGGCCAACTTCATATTGCAAGAAAAGTGGTAGTATCCAGCTAGCAACTTGATTATTTTCTGGTCTGGATGACATAATTTTCAGACATAACAAAGAGTATGAGCAATTGTATGTATACCCCACTTTAACCCATCATTCCAGGGTTTTCAAGCAACTTGGAATACGGATAAACCCTGCGGTGAGACCGACTCATATACGAGCTTAGAAGGAAACATCTGGAGTTTTTAGACATCGGGCTGGACGTTAGACACTATTGGAAACATTTGCTCTGTATCCTTCTTGATGAGCTCTGATGTTTAATTA
>SOPF01027358.1:136116-187033 GCA_012979155.1 Hypericum perforatum
GAACAGTGACAAATCGTAGAGCAGCACTAATTTGTACATTTCCTGTCACTGCCAAAATACAATATTAGGTTGCAGGGAATTCAATGTGACCAAACCAAATAAATGCATTCTCCCCCTCTCTCTCTCTCTCTCTCTCTCTCTCTCTCTCTCTCTCTCTCTCTCTCTCTCTCTCGTCCGCTTTTACCTCAATTGCCCATTCTATCGTTTGGCTGGTTCCCAACAATAACATAATGGATCCATAACCATCGGAGGAACGCTCTAGCAGAGGGATGGCACTGCCCAAACTTTTAAGAATTTTTCAGGACCGGGAAATTCAGTTGTGATACTTTATAAGTGAGAAGATTTCTCCCTACTACAGTAGATACATTTGCTTTGATCTTAGCTTTCTTTCCATTTGAAATTTAGTCGATAATTATCGAATTCGCAATAAATTTAATTGTAATTTTCTGGGGCAAAAATCATTATAGAAACGGATTGCTAGGCTCACACCTTTTGTGCGATGCACATCCGCACAAACACTAGTTAAACCAAGGAAGGATCTCACGTTACAGTCATTTTGTTCAATTAGTGTTCGTAGTATATTACAAAATCAAGTTGCGGATTAAATTTGTAAACAGATCATTCGAGCTTCCTAGACATTGGTCCATAATCCCTCCACCGGAGTTCGACAGTTTAATTTTTTCTTCTTCCTTATTTCGCCATCTAATATATGCACTGTAAGTGCCTTTACCTCTTAAAAAATTAGTAACCTTTTCTCAGCCATTATATTTGGCTTCTTAGTTGAAAGCAAAATTTCGGACACGTTAACTTGTTCAAATTGTCTTCAAACCAGCAATAATAAACTGTCAATACTGCTTCGGAACAAGTTTGTAATTGAATTGCACCAAACAGAAGATGAAAGCGTGGAACCAACGCCAGGAAAAAAAATAATAATCTGTCGCTGTTATTTGGGTCAGTCTGTATGCTTCACGTACAGTTCTAGTCGCTGACGCAATCCCACGAGTTCTCTTCTCTAACACATGGCAGGTAGAATCCAAGAACTGAGTACCATTTCTTCAATAATAAAATAGAGAAATGGAAGGATAGCGTCACTCGTGCACATCTTAGACTTAGAGCAAGTGAATCCGGTCCATTTATAATCTAACTCTATCTTACACAATCTATGATTCGTTGGTTATAAGAGTATTGTATTTTTTTTCGTTAAATTTTGGATTCCCAATTTTGTACAGGTCCTTTGAGTTGTTGGAGTCGAAGTTCAACGATTTATTTTGTGTCCAAGTGTCTAGCTTCAACGTTACTTTGGCTCTTTGGTTTGATAATAAATTCACGTTATTAAGAACTTTTTTTTGTTGGCAATTAGATGGCATTGTAAGGACAATCATAACTAGCTGGGGGTATCTGATTTTTACTTGCTTGTTTTTGGGATCCCTTTTGCAAATTTTTTTAGAATCCCAATCTGTTACGGTAAAAAATAATTTCCAAGTGATATATTATTCGACAGTACTTTTTCTCTTGTTGCAATTTTTGGTCAGATCGAAGTTTGACGACACCAACGATTACAAAAGTGCAACTTCTTCTTCTAACTAATACTATAAATAAAATACTCTAGAAAAAATAGTTAACCATGTCACCAATATGTGTTGGCCTCAAATTTATCAAGTTCCAACGAAAAGAAAAAGTGATTCGGTCGTAGATTTGATCTTTAATCCTCCTTAAAGTGTCTTCATTTATTATTGGAACTCTGCAATTTAACAGGTGTTTACGGGGTCGGAATTTACCGGTGACTTTGAAGTGGAGGGTAGAAAAAATCCACAAAGTAGACGATTCGAAGAAGTAATACCCAAATGAGAAATTGATAAATCCCATTTAATCTTGCATCTAGGGTAAGGCTTAGAGAGTTCTCAAATACTTCATTACTAAGTACAAATTTGGAGAATCTATTGATCTATTATATTATACATTTAAATATTTTGGTTGTATATAAAATTTTAATAAAATATTAGAATAAATTGATTTCATATTTAATTTTGCGTTCCCAAATTCCTATTTCATCAGGTGTTGACGAAATGAAAATTTGTACGTTCAACTCAATAAATATCTATTGAAAGAAAACGTGAGAATCTCACCTCTCAAGTATTTTAATTCTTACACCATATTCGAAAATTACTCCAAGCAAGTGATCCCAAACCTATCGTTTTCTGAATTTCACAAATAGAAAAAGAGGTCACTCAGGTCAGGATTGCAAGTGGCAGGAACCTCTGGGGTGCGTGAGGTAAAGGAGCAGATAAAAGTAAAAGAGTCAGTAGTAGCAGTAAAAGCTTAAACCGTACTACTTCCACAGATGATCAGTAACTGGCAGCATGACCAATATAATAAAATAGACAGGTTTAAAAGAAATGGTTCACAACAACAAGAGACTTCAAACTTTATAATCCTTACCTTCAGTAATATCAAATCAAACAGCGTTTAATTTTGAATTAATAACAACCCATTAATACAGCACACTTTAGACTTGTTTCAAATCATAAGAATTGTTGCGAAAAAATGAGACTGAAGTTTATAGTAAACTTCCTTACTCTTAAACACATTTCTCTACAATAAAAATTATAAAATCAAACTATTAGCTATAACTATTTGAATATATATGACCAAACTATTTGAATATACATGCAAAAATTATTTAAACATATATAGTCAAACCACTTGAACGTAATTGACCAAACTATTTGAACATACGAGCATAAACTATCTGAACTTATATGACCAAACTATATGAACATAATTGACCAAATTTGAATAAACATGCACAAACTTTTGAACATATATAGGCAAACCACTTGATTATATATGGTCAAACTATTTAAAAAATACATACATAAATTATTTGAATACACATGCACAAACTATTTGAACATATATGATCAAACTATTTGAACGTATATGGCCAAACTATTTGACCACAGTTAATTAAACTATTTGAACGTACATGACCAAACAATTTGATCTTTAAGTGCTCCTCGACCTCCCTTATTGTCTTCGTTGATGCTAGATCTGATTTTTATTTGTTTAACTAATAAATTATAAATAAAAGAGATGAATTGGATCAAGTAAATGTGAAAAAGAAAGAAAAAAGTAATTGTTTTTTTAATTTGAAAATGTGGGAGAAGATAAGGAAAGAAAATGTGAAAAATATATAAATTACCTCTTCTTATTTTTATTTTAACCTCATCCAATCACATTAGCTATTTCCAAGACAGGCGTGAACTTATTTTCACTTATAGGACTGAATCATGTTCATGAAAAACACTAAGTTTCGACAATAATACCCTCAAGATTACACACCTACACTTAATGGAAAATTTAAAAAGGAGCTACGATAACACGTAGTAGTCCCACAAAAGAGAAAAAAATTAGTGGTTTAAAAATAGTGACAACAATACATACTTAAGAGTTAGCCGTTGAGACAACTGGAGTCGTGTATAGCAGTGACCACCGGAGCCGTGATCTGCGACCGGCACGACATTGGGCGGATTGAATATTTTTAGGGTTTAGGGGATATGGTTGTTAAAATCTAGATTTAACTCTTAAAATCTTAAAATTTTACGATTCAAAATGACAAAAGGAGTTATATCATTGCAAAATCGAGAGCTCAGTAGAATCTATGGAATCTTATTATAAATCTTAAAATCTTGAAATCTACGATTTAAAGGAGTGGACTCTTTTTATTTTGAAATTGATATTTCCTAATTAAAGATTCCTTTTGTTGAAAATAATATTAAGCAGTTACTGAATTTTGATATAGATATTAAAAATTTCTTTGTTAGTATAACATTAATTATCATGTAATCTTAATCATAGCTCTAATTCTTAGTATATATTCGTGTGTGGTTATTAAAATTTATTGAATGCTTTGTTGAATTAAAAAAATTTAGATGAATTTGAAAAAAATATGTTTGAGATAATGATTATTTATGATTTATTATTAAATTAATAAAATTTATGTTAAATTTATTTTATTATTTTATCAATTATGTAGAATCTTACGATTCGTTATATGATTTTACGATATACGATTTTTTATTCTCTAAAGATTTTTAGTGAAATCCCGATTTTGACAACTTTGATTGAGATATAAGATGGAGTAAAGATGGGAATTATGAGATTAGAATAGTTTTAGAGTTTCTTACCAATTAGGCCCAGCTCATTCCTAAACCTGGGTTTAATTTTTTGGATATTCGGATAATTTAATTTATATTTCTTTTATCTGATTTGTCCAAAATAATTTTTTTTACAATGTAATTCTAGATCCGAACACATGATTTTAAGAATCCAAGTATAAACAAATTTCACATATTAGACTCGGATATCAAATATGGAATTTTTTTTCTCATTCCTACCCCGAGGTAGCCATTTTAAATGCACTTGATGTGTACAAACTTCATCCCACCACACCACCCAAAGAAGTTTAATTTTATGGGTTTCCGTAGAAGTGTCAGAGACAAGAGCTGCCACCCAGGCAGCTTACCTGAAGTGTTCAGGAGCATCAGACAGCAGGTTTCAGTCATAATAATATCTGACACTGAAAGGAAGAAAGAAAGAAAATTAATTAAAACAAGAGAGAGAGAGAGAGAGTTGGAAGTGGCAGCTGCAGCTCCTCTGTATTCTGAACCATTAGTTTTATCCATGTACACAAGATTCTCTACCTCTATGGCCCCTTTTAATAAAAATATATCTTTTCTGGTTCCTATCATGATGTTCAGACTCTTATTAAAACAATTAATTTATGTTTGAATTAATTGAATACTTCAGAAAGATAATTTAGAGAAAGACAAAATTATTCTAAAAAATGTTTATAACATAACCCTTCCAATTACTAGGTAAACCAAAATAACTCTATCATGTCTTAAATAAATACCCACACTGCACCACTTCTCCACTCCCCTTCTTTATTTGCTCTCCATCTTCTTCCTCCTCCTCCTCCTCCTCTGCTGCTCATAATAACAATATCTACTAGCTTGTATCAAGCACCTTCATCCATTAGACACTCATGTAAGTCAAAGTGGAGAACCATTTTTTGTGTACTTGTGGATGAACCATTTGCACCATTTTTAGCCTTTGGCATTTTTGTTGTTGTATGTTTATGGTTCTAATGTTGTATTAAATGTGATGATGATGGGCAGGTTTCCCTTCACATCAGCTCAATGGCAAGAGCTTGAGCACCAAGCACTGATATACAAGTACATGGCCTCAGGTATTCCCATCCCACCTGACCTCATCTTCCCCATCAAGAGAACCTGCTTGGACTCCTCTACTTTCTCTTCAAAGCTATTCCCTTGCCAACCTTCCCATTGTAAGTACATCGGCTCGATGTGATGATTATTATTACATATGTCGGGGGATTGAACCCCGGACCCCTGTCGGACCAACTAACCAACCATACACACATAATGTGACCAATGTAGTGGGGTGGAGCTGCTTCCAGATGGGATTGGGAAGGAAGATAGACCCAGAGCCTGGAAGGTGCAGGAGAACAGATGGGAAGAAATGGAGGTGCTCTAAAGAGGCGTACCCTGACTCCAAGTACTGTGAAAGGCACATGCATAGAGGCAAGAACCGTTCAAGAAAGCCTGTGGAACTTGGACCAACTACTACTTCTCTTCAACCAACCAACAATGGCGGGAATAGTAATACTAACTCAAGCTCACCAAGTACAATCACAAGGAACAACAACCCTCTTTCACCTTCACTCCAACTGCCTCTTCCTTCCTCCCACTCACTTTCTCTATTGCCACCTAACTACCAGTTCCTCTCCTCTCCTAACACCTCGAGAACTCTCGGGTTCGAATCCTTGGACTCCTCTTCCTTGTCCAACATAGATTACAGGTCTGTTCGAACCTGAAAAATGGAGCCTTAGTGTATATATTATTATGCTATGTTTTGTTGGGTTTGACCTTGATTTTCTTTTTTTTTTACTTGGAAGAAGAAACAGGAGCGCTTATGGGCTAAAGGAGGAAGTCAACGAGCATGCATTCTTCTCGGAACCCTCGGGCTCCATTGGGAACCTCTCTAGCCCGACGGTCGATGACACGTGGCAACTGACTCCACTTACAATGAGCTCCTCTTGCTCCTCCTCCAACTCGTCTTCCTCCAAGCAAAGGGGCCTCAACGAGTACTCCTCCTACCTCCAGCTCCAAAGCCTGAGCGATCACAACAAGCAGTTCTCCCATCAACAACACCATCATCACCATCATCAGGGCTATGGCTTAATGGAAAGAGCTGACAAGGAAGCCGAGCCACAGAAGACGGTCCACCGATTCTTCGACGAGTGGCCGCCCAAGAACAACAAGGACTCGTGGCTCGATCTGGACGACAAGTCGTCCAGCGCATCAGTCTCAACTACAAAGCTCTCTATTTCCATCCCCTCCTCGTCGCATGAGTTCCCCATCTTCAGTTCAAGGTCACATTACGGTACGCATTCCATTTTTTCGTAGTGCAAAGTTAAATATATTTAACGCTACTGAAATTTGGCCTCGAAAAAAATATTGAAATTTCCGATGACATATACCAAATCATATACTTATGCTAAGTCTTATTTACGATGTGACCGTACTAAAATTGCAGATGGTTGAAGAGGGTGATCGTTAGTTAGAAGAAAGCGGGAGCTAGCAATATTTGTACTTGGTCATAATATCAGGGGGCCACTAGCTAGTTGTTGTTGGCTCACATGTTGTTCTTTTCCCTTGTTTTTTTTACGAACGTGTACGGATATCTATCAGTAACGTGTTAGCTTTTTTTTTTAAATGGTGCGAATCTAATATCTACATTTTGTCGATCCTTTTGTTTTGTGCTAAACGTTAGATTCTATTAATGGAAATGTTATAAGATTTGCATTTGCATGCCCGTGACCTCACTTATTCCATCCGATTCATATTTCAAGTCACTTCACTTGTTGCGTTTTGGGCCGGCCAAAGCCCATCGAAACATGATGAATTCTCTAGAAATCTAGTGTGTTCCTTAAATTTGGTGCCTGATGGTCGATTGATGCCAAACTATTCATCGGATTAAATTGCTTCAAACCTTTTGTTCCATGAGTTTCCTTTCTTGAAGATATCCTTACAAGTCAAAAGGTGGCAGATTGGAGGCGAAGTTGGTCAGTTAACTCTAAAGGATGAAAAAGTAGAGAGAATAAAGGGAGAGGGTTAGGTCTTAGGAACTAGGGGGTTTGGAGGATCTTTTGAGCCAGGCGGTGGTATTACTCTTCAACCAAAAAAGTTACTAACTACCCCGGTCAAATTTTGACTAGTTAACTTTTACAATAGAGGTGCAGTTTTTACCAAGAAAATATTGCATTCAATTACCAACGTCAAATTCTCCAAGAAAATGGGTGTTGAAGGAACCAGAGTCGGAAATTGGATACCCAATTGAATGAAATTGGAAAATTTTTAACATTCAAAATTTTAATTCTTCGAACTATTTCTTTTATTTAAAAATTTGGACAGGTAAAGTTTAATTACCCAGGAAATAAAGGGACAATCCGAGCCCCAACTTGATGCGGGGTATCAAGGGCAAATGGACTGTGACAAAGAGCACTGAGGATGTATCTGCGCTAAGAGGGAAGAGTGCTCTGTGTAGTGGGTCCGGGAAAGAGTAAAGTGGCGAAAGACATGACTTGGGAAAAGGTTCCCTACACACACTTACCCTCTTGTCAGAATTAGGACAGTCCCAGAGCCATTCTTAAAACAGGCCAAGTCCGCAACAATTTGTTTCTTTGGAAATGAAAAAAAAAATACCACACACACAAAAAGACACAAGAGGGTACCTTAACCTGGGCCCTTTGGTGTCAGTCATAATTCCAAGTGGAAGAGCCTGACGCTTTCTGACAATATCTACCAGGAGATCTTCGTCTTCAATCACTTTAATACTACAAGACAACCAAACCATGGCGTTGAATTCCAAAGTTTTTTTTTACACAAGTTACCTTTCACTGGCACAATTAGTCCAAGGCTTCGCCAGTGTTCGTGTCCTGTTCCGGTGTATATGTTGCGGATATATAATATGATCATTAAAGAAACCCCTGCAAAAATTGAGCTGCATAATCTGATGTTGATTACCAGAAAAAAAAATATGGAAAACAGTTTTTCATCGGTACAACCCTTCCTCTTCAAGGCAGAACCTATTATCTTCAACTGGAGCCGGGGCGGGTAAAATTTTGATCTTTATGGTTAGTGTAAGTTCTACATGATGCAATAAGCTACTCAACTCTAACCAACAATTTACATATGACAGAACTCTGAGGGAGCACAAGTGCCCTTCTTAACCATTGGATACCAAAACTTCCCCTGAGCATGATTTGTCTATAGCCTTCAAACTGATTCAAAATTCAAATCAGTCATCATCAGGAGCAGCTTCTTCCCGTAGATTGTCGATGTCTTTCAGCTCTCCATCACTGTCATGCAGTTCAGGAGAATTCTCTTGAACCGGCCTGGAGATTGGTTCCCCCTCTAATTGCTCATCCTCATCAGATTCAGACCACGCCTGCTTCCTCCTTCCCATTGAAGGTACAGCATTCTTTGCAGAAAATGGAGAAGTAATTATCAGCGATCAGGAAAATAAAACTTAAAACTTATAAAGCTTGTTCCATGAATGAAAACAATGAAAAATCACAAGGGCGCAGTACTCATTATGGGAGTCCAAGTAATCTTGATGTGATACCCCCTTACTCTGAATGCACAAGGCATCATCGGAACTAATAAGCTTAAGACGGGATTTCAATCCATGTGCTGTTACATGAGATCGAGCGCTACAGTCCATTGCATGTCATAACTAAGGATCCTTTCTAACAGTTTCCAATCCAGTCCAAGAAAGACTTGTACTTGGCAATTTGAAGCAGTTCCCCAAAGAACAGAGGATGCATGTAACACTTTCAAATGCACAAGGAACTCAAGGGAGGCCATATTGGACTTTCAGATGACAACTAATAAAGGACTGTTGTAGATCTATGTAAGGACTCAAAAAAGTAAGACACCCACGGTGACTGACGTGCCCCTCTGGTGCCAGGCATACAGTTATCTACGACTATAGATGGTGATGGCAGCATCTCACATGAAATGATGGTAGGAACAGTTCAGTTTATGTGGTTAGGGGCCTACAACAGAGATAGCACAAAATGCAAAGAGATACCTCATCCTCTGCATCAGAGTCTTCAAGTCCAGCTGCAGCAAGAAGATCCTGGGCGTCGTCTTCTGCATTTGCATCATCATTACTTATCTCATTTTGCAGTCTGTAACTCATGTCTTGATCTTCATACTCCTGTTCTTCATGATCATCTATCACATCAGCCTCCCCTTCTTCAATATCATATTGTGGCTTTGAACCCTTGTCCTTCTTTCTCCTCTTCCCACCTTTCCTCCTCCTCTTCTCACTGCGGCCACCATCCTCACCATCAACATCAGATCTGTCCTTCCGCTTAGATGCATGGCCACTGGTCTTCCATTGCTCCTACAGACAACAATGATTAGGGTCAAGTAAGAAACATGATGTTCCTGTTTTGAACATAAACAGTATAAACAGTATTTGTGAAAAGATAACTTTTAACTTTTATGTATGATTATATCGGCAACTGAACTAGGTACAATCTTTCCACAAATTAGAGCAAGAGGGTGAATCATGAAAGTAGCATAGCCAACGATGGCACCATCAATGGCATGTCACCCACCCCTCGTGGCTCGCTCCCTTGGTGAAAGAACCAAAATGCCATCACGCAGCATTAGGCCTCATTCTCCCCCACCCAAAAAAAGTAGCTAACACACATATGCTCATGTTTTCTTGACTGAATTACAGAGAAACAGATGGTAGAAACCATGAATCGGTACACAGTGTTCCCCGGTTGTGTGTGGATTTTTTTAATGAAAGAAAAACAAAGATTCAATATAGAATATCAAGCAACAAATCATTTTCTGCGCAGACATTATGATCAATTTACCTTCAGACGCTCAAGGTGCTGCTCCTGTTGCATCACCTGTTTTAGCATATCCTCCTGTTTTCTTCTCTCCAACTGTTTTTTCGCATGGGAAAGGGTGAGCTTACAAACCAGTACAACTGGGACAGAATTAGCAAATATTAACAGTTACGAAAGAAGTAACAATTAGTCAATTATAACCTGAATTTTCCTCTGTTCTCCAGCAATACGACGAGCTTCCACGGCCTCAGCCTCGCGGCGAGCTACTTCTTGTCTCTGCCGTGTTTGCTGCTCTAACTCCGCAGCTGCTTCGTAATGGAGTTTGGCTGCTTCCAGCAAGTGCTTGCAGTACTCAACATGAGTGTTGATTTTTTTCTCATCAAACCCATGAATGTTGAGATTTGAGGCGGCTGATAACTGGCCAAACAAACGAACTGCATTCTCTAGCTCATCAATGGTAGAACGAAGCTGTCGATACAATAACAACGAGATAAAATATACCATTGAAACAAAGAGGCAATGCAAATATTGCAAACCAGACTTTAAACCAATTTCAACGCCCAGTCAAACAGCACAAGGAGAATCCTGGTCAGCATTTTGCAGCATGTTTGTTTCTATTATCACAAAAATACCAAGGTCCCAACTCCGGAAAAGACTTCAAACCATTATGGGTACATCTCAACCAAAGAACTGAGGAACCATAAAATGGAATGCTAACCTCACTAGCAGTTCTTTTTTCCTTCAGTAGCGTGGATGCTGAGGATTTTTGCATGGCAACACCAGCATCAAACCTCAGAACGTAATTAGATGGCGCCAAATGGATTGCTCTCATTAGACTTTTCTTGCAGTCCTGCCATTTCTCTGCCTCATAATGAGTTCGTGCCATATAGAGGAGGATCTGAGAGTCGGTATTGTAATAGAACTTCCTCAAACAATTCTGATACTGTAGCAAAAGACAACCATTAATTCATCACTACATAAATTGCCAGTGAAAATCCAGTGGCGTTCATCAGTCTATAAACTGAACATTGAGAGTTCAAACATACCATCTTCACAGCTGATGCAAAATCTCCTTGAGCAAAATAAACATGCGCCAGGTTTATCCATACGTCTGGCATTGGGACAAAAGTCTTTCCACTTCCAACTTCTTGAACCTGTATATCCTCATAATACAAAGGCCATTAGGATGTAAGAGAGATCAAACAATCAAAATGGCAATTTGACTTTCAGTCACAATTACCCGTGCAAAAAGGTCTTTTGACACATTGAACTGCCCCTTCTCCGCCAAGACTATTGCAGCGCCATTGGCAGCATACATATTATCTGTATGCTGAACCAGAACCTGGAAAAACAAAGATTGAACATGAATTGGAATGCAGGAAAAACAGTTAATACGGCAAGATCAAGAAGGACCAAGATCAGACAGTTTCTCTTCCTAGCGGCGCACTAAAATTGACTCATCAACTATGACCCTTGCTGCTCCAAAACAACCATAATCATTGCTTCAGTCAACTTGATGAAGTCTGTATAACTATAGAATCCAAGCAAACTAACACTGTCCTGGCAATCTATCTCTATGATAAGCCCCAAACAATTGCTTATTTTCAATCATTGGTCATTCTTTCTTTCCCTTCTTATATATGAATGCCTGCTAGAAACTTGATTCTCTTAGTAAGAAGATGGCGCATAAGAATTTGATCCTATGGTAAACCAACAGCACTCAATACAGGTCCAAAGTCAAACAAACAGTGATTAGTTGCCTCGAGGCTCTAAAGTAACTAAAGATCGTGGGATGTGCCTAATTTGTGAGGGAAGAACTACTGGACGGAGAGGGGAAAGGACAGCAGCAGAATGGAAGAGGTGCATACTTTACTGTACAATTCCTTGGCTTTTTCCAAGTGAGTAGCTTCCAACTTGGGATTTCTCTTCTCATTGCGCATTGCTGCAAAGTAGTTCCAGTTGCCCTGAAAAGTACAGGATGCTATATTAGACACCCAGTGAAAGAACACAATGACTCCTATCCACTGTGTAAAAACAGGTGACAATATACAGTCATGTATGAGAAAGAAGGATGCAATTTTCCTTCAGACATACCGATTAAATGACCATGCTGACGTACCAGAGAAAGAGTAGAATAAGAGTCCTTTCCACCAGTAACTTCATTAGCAGCTCGCAGGGTTTCCTTTGCTTTGACCCAATCATCATTTTTAAGCTCCAATTCACCAAGCATGGACAATGCATTTGGGTACTTATCATTCACCTTTAAAGTCTCATGAACCTTCAGGCAATACGTTCTTCATGTTAGGAAAGATTTCATGTGTGCAATGGAGCAAGAGGTTCAGAGGTATATCTAACCAGTTCAATACTTCTTTGAAGATTATTTCGAGCTTTTGCTATTGCTGCAAGCCTCAGATAAGCATCCTCGTAACTTGGATACTGTAGATAAAATGCAACACAGTTTACTCTGAATCCAATATGATGAATAAGGGTATACCATCAAATATCCTAGGATGCCAACCAAGTGTTACCAATAATAGACACAGATTGTAAATAAAGACGACTACATTTAAATGGACATGTTAATTATGGATTCTATATCTCTTTATTATCTTGAGAATGTTGAAACTTGATAAAAAAAATCCAGGAACCAACAACTCATTAACATATAAGGACACAGATAGTAGGTGGCAAACAAAGCAGAAGTAAAAGATCACAAAACTAACAACCAAAATCACTAGTTTAACGATTATGTAGCTTACACAAAACACCAGATCACAAGCCCTCCAGAATTAAGATTTAATTAACCAGTGCATACTTCAACCAGAAGGTCCACAACAGAAATAGTCTGTCAACATCTTGCTGTTCAGGCGACACATGCTTCTCAAAGACTCAAACAACAAACAGCCAGTTAATCGTCTCTTACAGAAACATCGCCTATGGAGCACATGTGAAGAAGGCTATAGGTAATCCTTGGGACAAAATTGTCTGTAGGAACACAGGCATCAGAAAGTACCTTATACAATATTAGATGGTACAGCATCGTAGCAGTTTCTGTCTGATGTAACTGCTCCAGTAATCTTGCCAGGTTAAACAGCACAGTGACTTTGTTCCACGGTACTTCAACATTTTGCCCGTCATCCTCTAGCTTATGAAAAAATTGCATGTCCTTGCACTGTAACTCTTCACTGGAGGAGGTCTTTGTGTTACCATCAAGCAAAATAAGCCATATCCCATCACCCAGTGCCTCCTTAAAAGCTTGCAGAGCAAGCTATCAAATATAAAAACAAATTGGTTAGAATCTCGACATGGAGCCTATATGCCTGATTAAAGATGTTACACGTCTGATTGTCCGGTGGATGATTTGAATCCCTTAAGTGCCAGGAACTTTTATAGGAAACTGAAATCGTAGGTACAGGTTGACCAATTGGACTATAAGAACATCATTTATGAACTCTTTCTAATAGTAACTTGAACATGAATTGCAAACATTACAATACTACTAACCTCAAGTTCATCCCTCTCAAAATGTATAACTCCAATGTTATTAAGCACGTCTAAGGGAACTTCTTGACCACATCTTTTCAAAAGCCCACGTGCCTGTAACAATAATAAAGTTCAAAAGATGAAGACTGGATAGCCTTTCATGTGCACTGATGGAAATTTGGAATTAGATCTTACAGTTGTGAAAGCATCCAGAGCAGCTCCTGAGTCCGATGAAATTAAAAGTTCACCAAGATCAAGAAATGCCTGCAAGAATCCGAAAAGTCAGAATCACAAGTTAAATTATCCTGATTCCTGAGTGAATAGAATACAGACACAATTAAATGGTAAATTCAATAGCATCAGAAACCTTCTCTAATGATAACTATTAGGTCCATAAACTAAAATGCAGAAGCCCAGATTAGTATCCGGTCGTCCAAGTTGCAACTCTGACTTGTTTAAGAGACATTCCATTTACGTTAACAGAACTAGTATGCAGAAGCCCAAGGCTAACAAATTACTATCCGGTCGTCCAAGTTGCAACTCGCAGAACAGAACCATGATAAAAAAATTTGCAAAGTGCCAGTCACCTGAGGATCACGTGGATCAGCTTTGGTGGCTTTCCTCAGAAATTCTTGAGCCTTGTCATTTTGTCCCAGTTGGACATGGATAAAACCAAGAACCTGCAACACGACAAATTAGGTATGTCTAGGACATGCACATGAATATGAAGCAAAAGAAACGTCTAGAAGAAGCCCCTCCCCCTTTCATCAATTGACTCACCTTTAATGTCTCACAGTTATCAGGGTTAACTTCCAAAACCTTCTCAAAGTTTGACAGGGCGTTCTTGACATCCCCAAGTTTAAGTTGTACTTGACCAAGACCTGTTAAAAGGAAAAGCTATTACCTCAAACCCAGGGCAGCTACAAAAAGCAACTAAACATTCCTGCATTTCATGACATTGGAACAAATGGAAGGGTCTGACTGTTGCGCATATTTCATATTTGTGAGGAAAGCTGGTAAGTTATGGTTGAATAACAAAGCCAAAATGTAGTAGACTGCTCAATTTAGAATGGAGGTTGAAATTTCAACTATGCAAGAAAGATATAAGCCAAGGATTACCAACCATAGTAAGGAAAGATGAAATCTTGGGGCTTGTTTATTTCCTGGACAGAAAACCGGTAGTACCTTGAGGCTGTTTCGTAGTCCCCCTGCAGAAGTTTTGCAACATTGTCATGCATATTGACAGTCCCACCGAATCCAGATTGCGACAAAACTAAGCATGTATCATATGCAACACGAAAATTCTGGATAAATGAAAATCCAAGGAAATATACGAGGACATAGGAAGCAACTAAGGAACTTCGAGGATAAAGGTGTAAGAGCTTCAGAAAGCACTATTCAAGCTGGAGACATTCATCAAATGCTTGTTACAGAAGTGTATATATATCAACCATATATCCTTGAAGCATAATCAAATCCATTTCTTAAGCATCTATATCGCAGTCAACAAAAAACAAAAATGTTAACAGATTTCATATAAGTAGTTTGACTATGTCATCACTCGGGAATTAATAAACATCAAATTCAAGTGCACTCGCCTAATCACAGACAATCACAGTTAAACAAGAGTGCCTTAACAAGATATAACTAGGCGCAAGATACAAAGTATCGTAGTGAACATGCAAGAAGAGCTCAAATGCACAAAAAAAATAAAATCAACAGAGGAAAATAATCTTCTGACCTTACTATGGTAGGAGCGTGCTAAATTATAGTAAGACTGAGACTTTGTGGGTCCATGAGTGGTCACAGCAAGCGCAGTTTCAGTCAGTTGTTCAACTAGAAAATGTTGACCAGTGAAGAAAAAGTGATTTGCCAAGTAATTCAATGCCATTGCACAATAGGGATATGTCTCAAAAGCCATCTGCATTTTTTCCATTCCTTTCCTTATTCCAGCAGCTGCACACAATTGTTGTGCACATATTAATCGATTTCGAGATTTCGAGGTAAAATTGGTAAGATAAGATAAGATGGGGAAGTTTCTAATTACCGTCATTTGCCTGTAGGTCCAGAATTGCAAGAGCGACAAGAGCTTCAACATTCTCCGGATCTAACTAAACTTATTAGAGACATGTGCATCAGTTAGACACACAGAGCATGGGCAGATATAAATACAAGTCCCCTGAAATTACAACATGCCACACTACGTACCTGGAAAACCCTTTGGAATGCCAGACGAGCTTTCCCAAGGTTGCCCAGCTTATAGTGGCAGTGCCCTATGCCAAGTCTTACAGCCCCAGGACAACAAGGATGCACTAGCAATGCCCTCTGCATTAGAGGTTCGAATGAAAAGTTAACCACACAGCAGAGAAGCCCCAAAATATATGAAATTATTACTTAGCAAAAAAAGATATATAAATATTAATGTCATTCACCAATGCTCCTATAATGACAAAAGAAAGTATAAAAGGAAGGACACTTATTTATCAAATAAAAAAATAGAAATAAGCAAACCTTATACAACGCCAAGGAATCATTAAAACGACCACGGTTATACTCAACGCAAGCCTGCAAAAGTATCAGCAAGTTATTGATGTAGGAAGCACCTCTAACCCAGAGTGCACGGAGAGAATTCAGACAGCTAACTAAAAGTTGGTCTAAAACATACAAGCTACCAAACAGCTTAGGACTAGTAAATTAGTGAATCTTCATAATTCAATACCGCTACTGATCTGAAAGACCTAAAGATGGCTAATTCATAACTAAAGCCAAAGATTGTAAGTAAATATTCCAGTACCTGGCCCAGAAGAGCAGATACATTGTCACGATCTCCCTCGAGCACAATCCTAAAAGCAGCAGAGGCTTGCTCTAACTCACCCTTAACCAGTAGCAGCTGACCTATACAAGATAAACATGTGTTTTCCGCACAGATACATCAGCGGCACAATTTAAAGTGGGAGAAAACCGCAAGCCACCAACTGGAATACAGGAAACGGACCTTTGCCAACCCAAGTAGAAGGCTCGTGCATGTCAATCCGAGAGGCCTTGTTATAGTGCTTGGTAGCCTGTATAAAGTACTCTTCCTTCTCCCTCGTCCTGGTCTCTATCTTCCCTAGGTAGCTGTAATAAGCCCCTAGGGCGTTCAAAATCGCTATCCTCTCGTACCTAACATCCGCGTAATAATCATCGATCTCTACAAAAAAAAAAAACGGAACCGATTAAGTAAGGTGTTATTGCGAAACCCTAATTCACTAAAATCTAACATCTAGGGTTTCGGTTACCATGACTAGAGCCTTCCTCGAGTATCTGGCGGAACTGCTCGAGCTTCCCCTGCTTGAAGTACTCCCTCTAACCGACACACAAAAGAGAACGACAAATTAGTTACGCCTCTTCGTAACAAATCCGGAACCGGAACGAATCTAGAGAGAGAAAAAGCGAACCGCGATGATGAGCCAGAGATCGAGAGGGGCTTGCTCGGCCTTTAGGATGTCGAGGATGTCGGCGGCGTCCTTGGGGAGCTGGTCCAGCGCTACTCTAACTTCTTCCTCCGAGTTCTGCACCGGAATATACACCGACGCCATCCTCCGAGTTCCGATGAGTCGCCGCCGTTGGGGGCGCGCGTTTTAAATAAATTCTAAAAAAAATAAGTGTTTCCGTAATAAGGAGTCTCCTTCACAAAAATAATTAACTAAATAGCCTTCCGGTTGCGTCGATATGACGGATTAGTTAATTATCAGATCACGTCATGGCTTTAATGGTCCCGCCAAAGCGGACGACATGTCGTCTGTGGTTTACAAAAGTTCACATCCTTTGGGCCGGTCAAGATGTCTAGGCCCAATAGTTCGAGCCTATTGCTTTAATTCTGGGCCTTCACGCTAATGGAAGTCATATGAAGAAAAAAAAAAGCCTTATCATATTTTACATTTACTATTTACATTTTTTTAGCAATTTTTTCATTTTTTTGTAAGCAAAATTAAGTTATACTTGAGCAATTTTTTATTCGACTAATAGAATTTTTACAAAAATCCTTATCTGTGAACCTTCGCTGATTTTTTTTCTCCTTTTGCACGATTCTGTTTAACGATGTAACGGCCCCTACATTTACTTTTTGTCTAAAATTTCATGAACTGCCCAACCTACTTGGACGTCTAATATATTGAGACGGTCAAGAACAATGTGTCCAACAAAAATTAAAAGATCCAAATTGGAATATTAGCCCAATCCATAACTCTCGCCCTCGGCTATTCCGACATTCCCTTCGTGTCTCTCTCTCTTAACTTCCACCCGACATCAATTGTGCTTTTAAGCAATAAGCACAGTGTCTCTGGTACTAGACCAGTAAGATCTTCATAATTACTTACCGATCCATCAGTTTCATCAAGACCCAGTTGCACTTAGATGAGTCATGAGAGGATCGTCGGTACAAATGTTGACAAGACAAATTCTATTAGTCCACGAAAGTCCAATTCAATATTCTATTGATTAATATTGTAAATTGGTTAATGGAATGACCAAAGATTTCTTTCTTTCTTTTGGAGTTTGATAGCTAAGGCAATTCTATTTCTACATAAGTATACTACCTAATCGAACGTTGATCTTGTTATTTAATCTAACCAATTCTATCCTAGGGCCAAATTAGGTGCTGGAAAGGTACAGCAACACCAAACAGATACTACAAAATAACGTTCGCGAATTATAAGTTCGTAATATCAGCATTTACAGGAAGACATTTTAAAAAATGTTCGATTCTATTGTGAGTAGTAATACTGATACATGTCGCGAATAGTAGTATATCATGGTTACTAATAGTTACATCGTGTTAGCTTTTAGTGTTATATCATATTGAGGGAGGGTGATGGAAAAAAAAATGGGTTGGCTTATATTTTGAAGAGGGATGGAGGAGGAACATTAGGTTGAATAGAGCATCTATCTAATAACTTTAGTTATAAGATACTTGAATTCTTACAATCTTTTTTAGACAAAAATTGTGCTTATGGCACTATCGGTGCAATTCACTTCTTCACATTTGACAATTATATTGATGAACAATAATAAATTATGTATAATAAAGATGGTATATCACGTTACAATTTAACATTTAGTGAAATCGTATTTTTTTTTATAATGCTACTGGTTTTGTTACAAGCAATACCCACTTCACGAATTTGGATTAGGTGGAGACGAAATAGAGGTTGTCCCTATATATAGACAATCATCTCGACCATTGGATCAGAATATATTTAAAAAAATTCTGATCCAATGGCTATTAATCACCAAGTACATTTACGACTTTTGCCTAAAATTAATAAATCCGAGTAGTTAATGGTTCTTTCTTTTTAGACGAATTATCAATTAATTCCTTTTTTAGGAAATCAAAAAATTTGAACAAATTAATTAGTTACCAAAAAAAGAATTAACAAAAAAAAATATGTTCACCTTTCCCTCCTCCATCCACGTTTCCCCAAAACCAAAAAACTGTCCACCTTCACGTTCTCAAAACCCTTCACGTTCTCAAAACAAATTCTTCACGTGGCTAGTTTGTCTTGCCGTAATACTGGTTTGTTTTGCTACATTACTGATTTATTTTGCTGCGTGACTGGTTTATTTTGTTGTATTACCAGTTTGTTAATGGGATATACAAATTAGGTGGGTGATTCTAAATTAGTAGATTAGTAATTTTACCAAAATATAGGGACAAAGTACTTGTCCCCACGTAATCAATACCGCAAACTCACTCCCACTTACCTGGAGCAATGGATCCTCCCATTGGTTAGAGTTAAACCATAACCCTTCAATCTCCAAAACATTTCTTCAAAAAAAATCTCCAAAACGCCATCAGGTATGAAACACGTGCGTCGTACTAAATGACAATGGTCAGGAGCCAGAAGGCATGGCTTAGACTAGACAGGCATCCCATGTGAGTCCGCTGCACACTTACCCGTGCAATGGGCCAACTGGCAGGCCTGGCTTGGGACCTCGTCCTAGATCTATGTCGAGTCATCTTGCATGTCTCGTGCAATAACTTCAAGTGGGTGTAAACTTTGAAGTTAGGAAGTGGGCTAAGCTTAAAAATCATAACGAGACTTCATTAGAAAAATATTTGCTTATAAATTAGAGGGGATCAAACCCAAATAATAAATAAGTTGATTAATACAAAAAACAAACTCGAGTTTGAACATTTTGAACGAGTATGCACTGTTCGAAGAATCACTCTTTATAGATTTGATATAGGACAACGAATATCATAAAATCATACCTACCAAAAAAAATATTGTATGATCATAAATAATTTTACCATCATTTTTTAACCTTTTGATATGGTTCTTCGGTAGTACATATTTGCGGATATGCATTTTTTTGCTACACTATTAATTACGCCAGCTGAAATTAAACATAAAACTTCCGTCATTGTTCCTACTTGTTCTGTATTATTCCAAATGCCTTTTAACATTTATTATCGTATTTACTTCAAAATTGTTGGAGAGAATACGGAGAAATGTGTAATCTCACTGCCTAATAAATAAAATAAACTCGTCATTTAGGTGCATGTGGTGCATATTTTGGAATCTGGTAAGTGCATTAAAAGAAACAGAAAACCAATCATTTATAGCTAATGCAAACGTGGAGCATTTTAATTCATAAACCGCACGTTCCAGTATAATACAATTATAATACTCTTTCGTCAGTTAGAATATCTGACATGTTTTTCTTACCGGGAGTTGGGAAATAATTGAAGCCGTTAAAATGGATCGGCTGGCGTCATATGGACCCGTAGGGCACAAAAAATGTTCATAATCATATTGTTCTCTTAAAATAGTTATTATTCACCAATATTTATTAAATTGGTGTCTTTTTTATAATTATCAATATGTTATCTACCTTGTAGGCATGAATTGTTTTCGTAATTTGGACTATTTCACAAAAAAATTATTCGCAATGATTAATTTGCGAAAAAAATATTTGTTACAAAGTTACATGAAAAAAATTCATGTATTGCTAACTCAGAAAATTAAAATCCATAATTTGACTGCTGCGAATTATATTTTCGTCCGTCAACACCTAACCCAAAAGCTAAAGAGAATTATCAATTTCTTCTTATGCCATGGAACAATCCTTTATACTCTTCGGTCGGAATAGGCTACCATCGTTATTTAAATCAATTGATTATTATTTTACTTTAAATAAGTGTCTCAAATTTTAACTATGAAAAATATAACAATATTAAACAATTTATTGTGAAAATTTTGTCACGCTTTAAAGGTTTAACCGGTTCGAATATCAATTAATTTGTATCATTGAGGAGTTTTTTTCCTTGCATGGGGTTAAAAATTCCATACAATTACGAGAAAAAGTTTCTTAGGAAAAGTATTATGTGTCTGAAGTTGGTCCAAAAATGCACAAGATTACCTGCTATCAAATTGTACGAAAATACAAAACTGGCGCATTTTTGACCAAAAACACACTATTTTTCGCATTTTCGTGACACAGCTCGACTATCCATTAACTCGAGAACATACAACGGCTAAATTTATAATTTGTCATGCTTTATTTTTTATTTCAATTTTCTAAAATTTTATTTTGATTTTATTTTATTTTATTTTGATTTTATTTTTTTGTTTATCTTTTCTAAATACTATTTTTTAGTTCTTTCGTATTAATATAATCTTTATTTTTATAACTACTTTATATATTTTAAAAGATATTTTATGCACTATAATTAAGAAGGGAAGAAACTCTGTAAATATAAAAAACTTAAAAATTATAGAAAAATTCTCTAACATATTTAAAAGAATTGTAAAATCAGTCAATGTAATTATTCTAGAACAATTATCTTGTCAATATTTTTCGTTGAGTTTAATTTGACTGCACAATTACAAGACTATCTTGTTTTTGTTTTAATTTTGTCACACCGATCTAGTTGATAAATCAATAACATTAAAGATAATAATAGAATTTTACAATTTATGATAAAATGCACAAATTGATTTAATTTTCCAAAAAAAATCCAAAGATAAAGCTCCTCAATTGCGGAAATTAATTAATAATTCAAATCGGTAAAATTTTTGAAGTGTGACAAAAAAATTTGTTTAATATTATTGATTTGCAATAGATAGAAATCGAGACTTTTGATTAATATAAAATAACAATAAGTTGATTTAAATAAGGAGGTAGTCTATCCCGATAGAGGAGTACAAATGGACTGATAATTCCTTTGGCTTTTGGGTTCGGAGTTGACGGACAAAAAAAAGGATTTGCACTAATTATTTTTTTATCTGACTTGATTTCGGATATTTTTTGTGATTTGATAATCACAAATAATTATTTTGTGATATGATCCAAGTCAAAAAAAAAATTTAGGCGTGGCACATTGATACTAAATTGGTAATTGAAAAATACCAATTTGGTAATATTGATAAATATAAACAAGTTTTTAGAAAAAACCTTAATTCTCCAACCCCATCGGAGGGGACCCCAAAAGACAAAAGGATGGGTGACCGTAGATAGGACTATATGTTGGGTTTACGGGTTTTAGCCCAAAATTGTGCCCGACACCGAAAGATTAATTTTTTGCTTTTGAAGTCCGACAGTGTCACGGTGGACACCATCATTGTGGCGTGTCAATGTTTCGGCATAATATGTTAGGAAGTCGGGTTGGCGGTGCAACGATTTTAAAATCCAGACCAAACACTTACGTTCTCTCGTCCTCGTTATCTTCTTTCTCTATGTTTCTTATTCTCATACTTCACTTCATCTTCCATCTAAATTCTACTAATTCTACCAAAAAATTAATTGGGTCATAAAAGAGATCTGTACAGAGGCGAAGAGTGAGCAAGGACGATAAGCAAATTAATTGCTGGTAGAGGGAGAAGCAACAACGATGGGCTAGTGGTCCCTCGGAACATAGGATGTGAACGACGGAGGATGTGAAGCATATGGAATCCACTTGCCGACACCGATTGGTCAGTTTAAACTGACCGTAGCCTACGATACTAACTTTTTGGGTCTCAATCGGGTTGTCGAGGTATACGAGAAAAACATATGGAATCCATATTACAACGTGATTTTATGGAGATTGTGACTAATTTTTTAAAACAGTGAATTTTTTTTGTGAATATTTAGTTTAGAGAATTATTCTAAATTTTAAGATTTTATATGATTTTGGATTTTGTTTTTTTTCTCAAGTAAGTTTTTTTTGTAAGATGTGATATTTAGCATCTTAGGTTGTAGGGGTACCTGCCGACATGCCTACCTCTTCAAAACCAAAAATATAACCAATAATTGGTTCAATAGACTTATATTATTTTTTATTTTTTTGTTGCTAAAATTCATAGAAAATTGAAGGATTTTATACATATGATTATCATTTATATAGATATAAATCTACAATACGAACATATTCATATAATTCACATAATGTAAAATATCTCTTGCAACTCGGACATTCCACAAATTTCTTTATCTTCACAGATGTGCACAAATTTGTCATAAGATCGTAATAGATGTTTGTCACTAGCTCTTTCTATCTGAAGTGTTTAGAGCTATGATTGGATTCTACCATATAAAAACTTGAAAGTTTAGAGAGAGAGAACATCTACGTTCATGTGTCATTTGTGTGATGTGTATGGTATATGTCCAACGTCTCAATTATAAGAATTTCTTCTTTTATATAGAAGAAACTAAACCATACAAACATAGGTCATAAACTAATGCCATAAATCTTCGTATCTGTTATGAACTTTATGACTTCCTACACTTAATAAAATAATTACATAATTTATTAGGCTATTTAATGAATATCTGGATTATTATGATGAATATTGACATAACCTATAATTTTCGGCGTATATAATTAGATAATTTATCCTACAATAAAGTTTTTACGCTAAATATTAGACCTTAGACCTTAGAAACCCAATATGGGCCAAAAGAAAAAAAATATATATTTACGGGGCCACTATATCATTATAGGGCAGTTCATTAAGATTTGCATATTTTCACATATATTCTATGACACCGAATCAATACAGTTACAGGTAATAAAAAGAAAAATGTGAACAGCAAGACATTATCTGCTTATGGACTTTTTTTCCTACGTGCTCATTTCGTATGGGCCTTTAGTTTAATGTTTTTATTCAGCGGTCGGATCATGTTCTAAAAGCAATTAACAATGTCATTGTAGGAAAGAACGTTGTGCGGTCCACGAAATGTTTCAGTTGCTAATTCTGACTTGGTTACTTTCTATTTGCATGGTTGCATCTGCCATCAATAAAGTAGTTAAGAAATGAAATAGTTAATGTTGGGGATCATGTCACATTCGAGCTTCCATTTCTCTTCATTAAACAATAATTCAAACAGAGTTAGAGAATCCACAATATGATATTAGCACCGAGAATAAAAAAATTTGATACATTAATTTTTTTCATAATCAAGAATTGAGCAAGAAGTTTATTTAGGTACATTGACAACAAACATCAACTTATTAAATTATAATAACGAGATCACATTAGTAAGGAGAATTTTAGTCATCCTTTGTTGGGTTTGCTCAAACAATAATTGCCCGGTTAAATTAGTGTTTGCATTCGTGCTTTTAATTTCTTTTTACACAACTTTCAAACATAAAGTATATATGACATAGAATTTTTCATAATGTTCGGAAAATTATGAGCTTTGATCTGGCACATCGGTACATCCTCGTCTTTATTAGCCGAGATCGTCCATGACCATAACTGTGAAGGTTGCCATTTTCTAAATTCGTTACAGTTTCCCTATTAACATTAACATATACGGATAGCAGAAATATCAATACAATATGGATCATACTCTATTATTATTCTTTGAGCATTATTTTGTGAATAAAAAGTTTGTTGATTTTTATTAGGTCTAAGATAGGATATCGATATGAGTCTAAATTTGATGGTAAAGTTCAGGGTAGAATATGAAATTTATGATTTTTTATTTTACTCTTACCTTTTTTACCTTAATTTACACTCTATCCTAACTAAATTTGATGGCATTGTAATAGATTAGGATCTCAAAAAAATTTTTTTGACTAGACCTCAATTAGATTTTAATTAGATTTATTATTATTATTATTTATAGTATATAATAGATTATTAAATATTTTTATATAATTATAAAATTGACTCTAGTTATTTTTTTAAATGATATATTAGATATTTCATGATAAAATTTTGTATATTTATATGATTTGGATAATTTTTACATATAAAATTAAAATTTTATGTTAAAAAAATTCTTGCATTTATTTAAAATTCATATTTTATAAAATCCTATGAATATTTTAAATCCTTAGGATAAAGATATGAGTGTAATTATAATTTTTTTAGAGTCTAAAATAAATTATAAGTCTAACTTTTCAACGTAAAATATATATAGAGAAAGTCTTATTTATATTATACTTTACTCTAGTCATGGTCATCACGATCGATCCTACGCAGACGTGAAAGTTCTTTGGAAAGTGACATCCTACCTCCAACGTTGTTTGAATTAATGTCCTGAAATGAGACATCTCATTCTTAAATAACATTGCATAGTACACCAACAAATATAGATTTCACTCATCAAAAGAGTCGAGAAATTATATTCTAAATTTGTTATATTTGACTATAAAATTCTTCCAGAATACCTGATTTTACACTTTCGAGTTGGATTTATTTAAAATCATTCGTAATGTAGCAACATACATTTGCCTTTTGTTGAAAAAATCAATAAAATCAGAGTATGATCCATTCTCTAATTATATACGTGATATCTTTATAAACTTTATGATTTTCTATACTTAATAGAATAATTACAGATTTCATTAGACTACTAATAAATATCGTTATTATTTGATAATTATTGACATAACTTACAAATTTCAACGTATATAATTAGAGAATTTATCCTAAAAAAAAATTTTACTATAAATATTAGACCTTAGGCCTTAAAAACCCAATATGAGCCATAAGAAAAAAGATATTTACGGGGCCACTATATCATTATAGGGCAATTCATTAAGATTTGCATATTTTCACGTATACCCACCCTGTGCCGCCGAATCAATACAGTTAAGGGATCATATCACATTCGAGCTTCCATTTCCCTCGCTATCTCATCATCAAACAATAATTCAAACAGAGTTCGAGAATCTACAATGTGATATTAGCACCGACAATCAAAAAAATTTGATACGTAAAATTTTGTCATAATCAAGAACTGAGCAAGAATTTTTTTTGGGTACACAGACAACCAACATCAACTTATTAAATTATAATAACGGGATCACATTAGTAAGGAGAATTTTAGTCATCTTTTGTTGGGTTTGCTCAAACAATAATTGCCCGGTTAAATTTGTGTTTTTTTTAGGGATAAAGGTGGCGCGTAGCCTATATAAATAATCGAGAAACACTGAACGCATAACAAGTAACAGACAAGGAAACATCAATCGAAACCCGACCGATGAGTGCAAAATGGCACATACGGGGAGTGAATGGCGATCGAAGAGACCCAAAGGTCATCAATCGAGGCGGAGTTCTACCGAAGCAAGATTCGACAAATCTCGAGACATAGTCAAGAGGACTACTGAGTGTGAACTCAGTAGATCGCCAAAGTCGGCGTAAATTGACCAAGGCGAGGATCTTCACCCGCACACATCGGCCAAACGATGAGAACCGACAAACGGAAAGCATAAAACAGCAAAAAATAAGCATAAAGTCGATGCGACCACTAAACATAGGTGGCCCATAATAGCAAGCAAAACAACAGCAACAACTAGAAAGCAAAATAGAAATATAAAGAGTAGTCATCCGGGGGGAGGTCGACGGTGACCAACCCCCCCGGGGAACTTCGGTGAGCGCCCTGGGACCGGAGAAGAGGCCAGTCGCTGGACTGTGGTCGGGCTTGTGACGGACTTAAGGGACTAGTGGACCTGGCCGAGCTTGTGAGAGCGACGGACAAGCTGCTAGGCTAGGGGACTAGCTGGGCTGTTGGGAGGACGACGGCGGGGCTAGTGGCCGACGAGTTTTGGAAGGATGACTCCGGCAAGGGCGACTCTGGCGAGACTCCGGCCGGCTGCTAGAAGTTGGGTCGGCGAGGGTGAAGCTCCTAAGTTTGGACTCCGGCAGTTGCTGAGAGATGAGCCAGCTCTGGGGTGGCTTCGGCTGGGGTTTAAGCCCGCTGGGAAGAGCTCCGGAGGTGGCACAGCTCCGGCGATGGTGGACTCCGGCGGTGATGGACTCCGGTGAATGGCAGTGACCTCCTAGAGGATCAAGATCTACATGGGCGGGCTGGATCTGGTGATAAGGAGGTCGGATCTAGGCTTGAAAGGGCTGGATCTGGTGGTAAGGAGGCTGGATCTAGGCTTGAAATGGCGGTCGGTGACGGAGGCGACCTTGAGCAAGCGGCAAGACTTGAGCTTGAGCTTGGACAGAAGACGGCGGACTTCGATGACTTGAGCATGGGTAGGATAGTCGAAGGTGAAGAGAGGAGGGGAAGAGAGGAGGGAAGAAGGGTATAAAAACCCTAGTTTGCTCCAGATGGGGGAGAGAGGGCTCCACTTTTCCTAGGGAGAGAAGGGGGTTCAACCGTGTGATTTTTGATTAGGTTGTTAAATTTGTGTTGCATTGGTGCTTTTAATTATTTTACAGAACTTTCAAACATGAAGTATATGACATAGAATTTCTCATAATGTTCGGAAAATTATGAGCTTTGATCCGGCACATCAGTACATCCTCGTCTTTATTAGCCGAGATCGTCCATTCCTGTGAAGGTTGCCATTTTCTACATTCGTTATAGTTATTTTATTAACATTTTTTTTATCCTATTCTAATTCTATTCTATTACAACAAATGCTTAAGCCAAGGTTTGAACCTTAGACCTCCACCAACTCAACACCTCCCAATACCACTAAGCTACAAGGCCATGGGTGTAGTTTTTTTTTATTAACATTATGTATACGGAATAGCAGAAATTTCTATACCTCATAGATCAGATTTTACCATTATTCTTTAAGTTAAAAATTTGTTAATTTTGGCTAAATCTAAAATAGAAAAGGCAAGATATTGGTGTAAGACTATATTTGAAGATGGAATCTAAGGTATAGTGTGAATTTTATAAATTTACCCTACTCCTTATTTTTACCCTAATTTGGACCAATCCTTGAGTAAACCTAACTAGATCCTAATTAGACATTAATTATAGGGAAAATTACCTCCAGGCCCCTCGGGTTTGCGGAAATTCGTATTTTAGCCCCCTATTTTTTATTAGTATTCAACCCTTCTAGCAGTTTGCAAAAAGTGTATATTTGAGCCCCTCTTGCCAGAATCCAACGATTTCTCTCGCCAAACACCACCTAAGATGACCAAAATATCTTTACTCATTAAAAGAAATAAATCTCCTTCTCTCTCCATCTTCTTCCTTGCTTTTAAAAAAAAATTAAAAACACACTAAAAACACCCATATCCAAAACAAGCTGCAAAACGGGAATAATCAACGTGCATCCAGAACATCCTAAGGAATCCACCTACATCCATCCATAACCATAACTAATATTCACTCTACTTTTGAGAGAAGGAATCGAATTAGGTATGTGCATCGTCATCCACTCCCGACGGCTTCACGACGTGAAGATCAATTGAAGACCAAGTGCTTGGACGCAGACAGACTCCACGGTAGAAGCGGTGCTAGGAGCCTCAGACCTCGGCTTGCTCTCAACAACGTCAACAGAGTATAGACTCAGGGCAGACACCGGATGACATGCTCGGAGCCTCGGAACTTGGGTGATGGTGTACTCTCAAGTGTATGGTCTTACCGGCGTGAAGACAGGTTTGTCGTGAAAACTGGATTAGGATGGCTTGCTGCAAGAAGCTTCCTACAATGACGGGGAAGGCTTCCTCAACATGAAACACAGGCTCGTCGAGATTTTTGGTCGTGGGGATTGGAAAATTGAAAATTAGGATTTCCCTGAAAGGGGTAAAAAATGGAGCTCCTAGGAATTGTTGTTGGTTGGGAGTTTGGCTTTGTCAGATCGGCGATCGGATTTAACTTATGTGGCCAGATATGAAATCAGAGAGGCTCAAGGAAACCATCGCCCCTACGAAGCCGCCTCGCTCTTTTTTCTGGGTTTGCTGGGTTTTGTTGTGTAGAAGTGGGCGTCGAGTTTAGTCCGTATAGCGAGCGGTTGAAGGTTTCGAAGTGGGCGAGTCCTCGTCAAAGTTGGTTGGGATATACCTCTTGCCGGTGCCGTTGAAGGTTCCGAAGTCTGAGGGGATGAAGATGGAGTTCAATCATTGTCGGGGATGAAGATGTGTTTAATTTATTTTTGGTTAAACACATATTTAAAAAAAAAGGGTATTTTGGTCATCTTAGATGGTGTTTGGCCGGAGAAATCGCCGGATTCCGACAAGAGGGGCTCAAATATACACGTTTTGCAAACTGGAAGGGTTGAATGCTAATAAAAAAATAGGGGGCTAAAACACGAATTTTCGCAAATCCGAGAGGCACGAGGGTAATTTTCCCTTAATTATATTTTTTACTTATAAATTATAATATATTTATTAAATATTTTATAATATGCTCGATAAAATTGACTCTTTTAATTTTTATAATGACATATTAGATACCTCATGATAAATTTTTATATATTCATATGATTTAGTTAAATTTTACGTTAAAACATATTTACGAATCCAACCCTATTAAAGTCATGAACCCTATAAATCTTGAGAGTAAGGATATATGTCTATTTATAAAGTTTTGTGTGTCTAAGATAATACATGAGTCCAACTTTTTAAATTAAGATATATATATATATATATATATATATATATTCTATCGTATTATACTGATTTACATTCGAGTGATCCAATGAACACATGACACCTCTTTGGAAAGCGACATCATACATCCTACCTCCAACGTGCCAACGTTTCGTCAATTAATATCTTGAAACGAGAGATATCATTCTTAAGTAACATTAGATAGTACACCAAAAAAATATAGATTTCGATAAATTATATTCTAATTTTATTGTATTTGAATATAAAATTATTCAAGAATATCTGATTTTAAAATTTTTGATTAGATATATTTAAAATCATTAGTAATGTAGCAACATAAATTTGTCTTTTTTTTTAATTTTGTAGTAGTCGGTTCATTTGATTCTCAATTTCTAATCGGTAAGGGCAATAAAATTAAATCTCTCATTTCTTTCAATGGCATATACTATTAAATCAAATAGTACATAGTTTAAATTATATAATATTAAATCAAATGTCATAATTTTATTATAATATTAAAACATATTATATTATATTATATCTAGCACTTTATTCCTATGTATTCTAAAAAACTATTTTCATGAGCGCATATTAAAAAATATTATATTAAAGCAAAGTTCATAATTTAATATCCTGAGAAATTAGAGTAGATGATGCCAACCAAAATCAAATCCAACGATAAAATGTACAGATTAGGTGATAACACATCGTACCTTGTCACCGTAGGGAATATTTATTATACTATTTATCGTACAAATTGTTTCAGTTGTAGACATTATTGCTGTGGTGTTAATGCTCCGGTATTTATTCATGAAACTTTTTTATTAAATTTTATCGTGAAATTGTTTTACAAAATTTGCAGCTATGATTCTGTATAAAAGAATTTTACTCTAGATATAAAATATAATGTGTGAATTTATGTGCCAACTCCGACTATCGCCTAATTGCTGTAGCTTGTGAATTTGTATGCCAACTCCAACTATCGCCTAATTGCTGTAACTAACATAACAAAAAAATTGTCAATATAAATAGCAAAAAAAATTGCTTATGGTTGAACTTTTCTAGGAAACACTTAGAATACAAGCCGATAAAAATTTCGTTTCCAATTTCGTGAAAAACTATGTTTTGTGCACTTTCTACAACTTCAAACGCTCAATTTTTGACTTTTTTTAGATGGACCTCAAACAAATAATATATTTTTCGAAAACTTCATATTCCAAAATATAAGCTCAATTGACCCCTCTTCAAAAAGAAATACTTTCTCGTGAACACTATCGTCCCATGGAAGAAGATGTAAATGTGTGTGAGATTTTGTTTAAAAGTCATACTCATACTCCAATTGAAACTAACTCATTCAATTAGTATCCTAGAAAAATATTCAAGAAACGAGTAGAAGGAAAGAGGACCAGGCAGGGACAGCTGTTCGGGGCTTCGGGGGACCTTAATATTTCTACATCTATTTGGACCAATTTTGTACTACTGTCGGATAGAGAGAGCGAAATTGATATGACGACAAATCGTACATGGTTAGACAAGGAACGAAATAAATTAGAGCCCGAATTATTACAGATTATTGTTTCTCCGTAGGGACTTTTCGTTTCCCATGCTCCGTTGATGTCGTTTTCGAGCATATATGTTAGTCTCCTGCCGAGCTTCCGGTCGTCCATACAATGATCATCTTGAAAGTTAGATAGATTTTTCATAGTCTCCCTCCTCCCCTGCTTCTTCCACGTTAATTTAAATAATTGAGCTATACTGTTTGTTAATATTTCTTTCAATTATTAATAATAGACATGTCGAGATTCTCATAATAACTTTAGTGACTTGTTAAAAAAACTTAGAATTATTTTTATACGAAATATGATTTGGGAGTCTTGAAATATCATAGTATATGTTTGGAAAACAATAACGGACTACCAATCAAAGAAGAACGCAGAAAAACGTAATTTGGTCATCTAATTCGACAATAATATTTATGTCTCGAGGTGTGCCAAACAAGAATTTTTCACTAGATTTATTGTACGTCTATATGATTTTTTGAGACACTTTGAACGAGCATTTATATTGGCATATATAGAAGAGAAATCTTATAAATTGAAACAAACTAAATAGGAACACATAATCAAAATTATTAGAGTTAATTACCCTCAGGTCCCTGTACTATTGACGATTTTGTAATAAGGTCACTGTGTAATTTGAATAATATTTAAGATCCCTGTTTTATAACAAAATATTGTTATAAGATCCCTGGATGATGTCAGCAATTTTTTTTTATTTTTTATCATTGAAAGGACCAAAATACCCTAAAAAAATTTTAAAAAAACAACCTCATGAAATTGACCAAAATAACCTTCTTCAACCTCAAGCCAAAAAATTTTCCAAATCTTCAATACCCACTGCCGATAAATCTTCAATACCCACCGCCGACCAGATTACAAAAGCGAGCAAATTGTGACCACCATACCTAAACCCACCGCCGCATCCATGACCCACCCATTCTCCACCATCGTACCTACCTCCCAAAGACGGAGAAGAGAAGCAGCATCAACAATGACCCAAATTAAGCAAGAACGACGATGATGATGAGACGCAGATGGCACACCATCATCGACAAGGACCTCTACGCTGTCATGTGGTCAGCTCTCCGTCTGATTCACCCTCCTCGATTGGTATTCTTGTCGAGGCCAGTCTAACCTTCGGAGATGGAGTTGAACCTTTGGTCCCACCTAATGTTAGCACTATTCTTGAGGACCTTGGTCCAGGCAAGGGTGGTCTGGGGGATAGAATCGGTGATGTAGGCATCGCTGGAGTCGACCAGTCGACATTGGTGGACCTTAGTGGAGGAGGAGGATTAAGCGGCTAACGTGGCAGAAGGGGAGGAGCATGAGGTGAAGCAATGACGCACCGTGGAGGTTCCGTTCCATTTTAGGGTTATTTTCCCTTCAGAGATGAGGGCGAAAGTTTACGAACCCGATTGGAGGCTCGTGGAGAATTTTTGGTTGGGGATAAACACGTTGGTGAGGTGGTCGAAGGAGGAAACGGTGACGCCGGAGCTGTTAAGAAGGGATAGGAGAGAGATATTTTTTAGTTTTTTGTTTTGTTTTTAGTGTAAGGGTATTTTAGGCATTTTTATGAAAAAAAATCAAAAAATGATTGATGACATCATTCTCAGTTATTTTAAGGACCCGAGATCAATATTAATTCAAAAAATAGGGGTCTTACATCTAATTCAAATTATCCAAGGACCCTATTGCAAAAACGACCATAACTCAGGGACCTGAGAGTAATTAACCCAAATTATTAATTGGACCTAGCAGCCACTAAACCCTAGCAGTCTTTGAGTCTCTGAAATTTTAAACCCATGTTTGTCTTTCTTAGCAATTGCTTGAACCTCATCGAGTACTAGAGTATTTACGATTTTCATATTTTGTTTGCCATTCACTTGGAAGGTGAAAGTAGCTTGCATGATCTTCACTCGATCATCCAACACTTTTTTCGTGCATCGATCAAGTTCTATAACCCAACAATCTCCTACTTGGAGACTAACCTCATCACTTATAATTTTTCACCCTTCACTAGATGACTTTCTTCATCACATTGGCACGCCAAGCCTTTTCATTAGTTCACTAGGTCAGTTGAAGCCATATTTAGCTTCGGCTTCTCCAAAGCAACCACATTGGTCAACATGTCTATAAAATTTTGACTGTTTTTTATCTTTGCAATTTTCAAGATCTTCTCCTCCAACAGACTGTGTATAATTCAACTTAATATGATTGTTCCTTGAGTAAGGCAAAAAATTTTGCCAGTTGATCACACTCTGGTTAAAACTTTGAAGTGTATTCCATTTCTGCTCTTTCTCCAACTTGTCTAAGAAATTCTATAACTATACCATCTTTTTGCTTACTTCAATCATAGCCACGTACTAACTTTTTTCAGTTGACAAACGTCTGTACATTTATTCGAAATCATATTCGAATTTAGTATAGTTAGTTGTATTACCAAAAAACAAAAGCTAAAAAAACTGAAGTGGACTAGTGACATAGTAGTGTAGTAGTGGCATGATAGTTGGTGAAAATTGATTGCAGAAGCAAATCTGATGCGGAACAGTAGTACGATATGACACTTTAGCGACGGTACGATAGAAGATGATCGAAGATAGTATAGAAAAAATTTCTCATAGTTATTCCACAGATATGAGTTGATATATCAGATAATGAAAATTTAGCATGTTATAATTTTTTAGCGAACTCTATTGGATTCTTTTTCACCCATTTATATTTAATTAACAAATTAACTGTTGGATTGTTGTCGATAAAAATTTAGTCCATTCTCCTGGTTGGCTGGTTCCATACAAAAGAGCGCTTTTGGGATTAACCCTAGCCCAGGCGGGGTGGACCTACGTCGGCCCATCCCCGTCAAGAGAGAAAGAACGACGTCTTTTAAATAAAAAAGCTATAGTAAACTATTATTCCATGCACCGTGAAGAAATTATGGTCCCACATTTTGTTATCCGATAACTTTTATTCCTACAAATGTCTATATGTTTTCTACAACTTATAATAATACATCATAAACACCACTCCTCCTCCTCGGAAACAAGAAACTTCTCCAAGCTCTCAAGATCAAAACCACCCATTGGCAGAGGGTCGGCGGTATCCTCCCCGAGCACATCGACGGAACTTTCCTGACGACTTTTGGGCGCATCCAAACCCAATACGTCACCGTTTCGCTCCCAATTATCAGTCACCATTTCGTAATTATTGGCATGAACAAAATCTGACCCGGGAACCTCCGGCAACAGAAGGTCGCTTATATCAAAATCCATGAGGAGGTCGTCTTCGTCGTCCCCTAATATCCCCGAAGAATTACTACTATTATAATTATTATTACTACTACTATTATTAATAGGGCTCCCTCCGTTGCGATCTACGAACCCTTCAGGGGTATTAGAAGTATAAATAGTTCTGTCGGTGTCGGGTGGCACCGGCTGACGTGGAAGAATATTAACAACGCGGGTGCATCGAGCTGCCTTTGTCCTGATAACTTGGTGCGGTGTATAATTATCATGCAGCTTGTCCTTGTGTTTCGTCGGAATTAGAACATGTTTTTTCTTGGAAGGTTGAGGAATCTTGTCGCCCTGGGCCACCCTCTTGCTTAGGATCGTGTTCCAATAATTCTTTATTTCGTTATCTGTTCTACCCGGTAATCTTCCGGCTATGAGCGACCACCTGTAAAATTAGGGAGCGTCAACAAATATGAGTTGATGATACAAACAGAGGAACAAAATTCGAGATAAATTGCCAAGGGAAGAGTGAGAGAGAACGTGCATTAGTAGTGCCTTTTTCAACGTGTTAATTGTCCTCTAGCTAATCCTTTTTCATTAAAATTATATATATAAAAAAACATGTATGCTAGATAGCTAGCTCGCTCGATATCGTACTGACAAGCACTCTAAATTATCTGATCTTTTGGCATCTTCCTCTTCCTCTCCACAAAAAAATGTAGGGACATTTTAACATTTTCTACTAAGACATTTCACATTAGCAACGAGACAGAAATTTGATGTGATGAGCTGCAGCAGTCTTAAAACCTCATAATTTTGATGTTTGATGTCGAAATTGGTCCAGGAAATTTCCCAAGTTTCTGTGTGTCAAATTATTGCAACTACAATAAGTTAAAAAAGTCATGTTTAAAGTATAGGTTCACATCTCAAGTAAAACCACATGGTGTAAAAGTGGATTTTCCGAAAATGGTAAACGACAAAATACCATCTTTTGGTGTTAAGTAATATATATTTTTATTATTTAAAAATAAAAATATATGATAATATTCCAAACAGTAGTGACAAAATCATATATTTAACTAATAACAATGATCTCAGAGAATGTAATAATATTTTATGTTGCGATGAATGACGATAGCTAGCCGATGATTTAGTCGAAGGTCTCTATATTTTAAAATTCTTTATCTAACATCAACAACTTGAAAAGAAAAAGTGGAAGTTAGGAATAGAAAAGAGAGACTTGCTCTCTCTCTTTTTTTAATGTCACCATCGATCAAATCATTGAAATGGGAATGGTAGCTGGGAAACAAACCAAGGAAACAGAAATGATTGAACCTATAGAGGCAAGGACACCAAGTAAGAAATCACATGGACTTTGTTATATTCACTTTACACTTAACATTTGTTCTACACTTTACTAGATTTGAATTCAACTAACGAATATAAATCTAAAAGACATTATTTAAGAAATAGTCATATACAATACTGTCCGGCGGAAGTTTGAAGAAATGCATGGAAGTAAGTTACCGGCAGTACTACGTACCTGTTACCAAGGAGCTTGTGTAACCTGACAATGAGCTCTTCTTCGTCGGTGGAGATATTACCTCTTTTGATATCGGGTCTCAGATAATTCAACCATCTAAGTCTACAACTCTTCCCGCATCTCTTCAAACCTACAGAAAAATAAGATGAAAAAACCCGGATAAATTGAATGTAAGAAATGGTCAAGAAATATAAACCTAATCAGATAAATGGAGTTGGCGTACAAAAACATGTACCAGCTTTTTGAGGGAGGTCTCTCCAATTTCCCTCCCCATTAAGTTTAATGTAATTAATGAGGATTTCGTCTTCCATAGCAGTCCAAGCTCCTCTGTTGAGTCCTTCTTTGGCACAGCAAGGCCTCCTTCCCATTTCTCTTGGTGGTCTGGTTATTTTCCAGACTCTCTCTCTCTCTCTCTCTCTCTCTCTCTCTCTCTCTCTCTCTCTCCTGTTAGCCTTTTTTCTGGTCTAAATCTTGGCTCTTTGATGTTCTAAGCAAGAGACGTACGCATATTTATACCCGACTTTCCTTGGTGGTTCTCGTCTGGTGGAGAAGGACTTTTCTGTCTCTTAGCAAGAGACCTACTCATGTTCTAAGCAAGGACGTTGACCAATCTCTCTCTCACTCTCTCACTTGTCTCGTTTGATAATTGTACTAGTGAGATGTATCCGCGTTACCTGGACTAATAATACAACTTTAAGTGTAATAGACCATAAACAGTAATATTTGACAAAACCGACTCTCTCGATAGGTAAGTACTTGGTACTAGGCTAGCCCATACAATTGATTTTTTTAATAAAATATATTAAAGTTTAAACATTGACAATGATGTACAAAGTTACCTTAAAAAAGTATTTAATGCTAGGCCTAGTTTTAAGTATCCTTTTGTCTATAAGTAAAAAATTTATCAGTCACATCCAGTGTTGTTCTATAAACAATCTCCTACACCAAATGTTCTTCAAAACTATTAAAAGATAATGTTATATCTATACAATCATGCTAATGACAATTAGATAATAGTTCTCTCAGAAATTAATATTGTTGCATTTTTTAAATTTTGTATTTGAGACTTGGTTAAGCTATGCTAACTCATTTCTCACTTCATCTAATTGGATGTTGATAATTCAATGAACAAATATGATTTTTTATAAGTAAGATTTTCTTCTGTGATAATAAGGTTCGAAGCTTGGTCATTCCAACCTAAATCTCCATCCCTCCCATTTGAGCAAGTGCTAAGTGCTCATTGGTACAAAAAAACCACCAACTCATCACACAAAATGAAGCAAGTAGTACAAGAAAGCTTGCTTTAGTCACTGGAATTATTTTTCTGCTGAAAGCTTAAGTCAATCAATCAACTATCTGATATATTATGATTCGGATACGTAGTTGACAAACAGGCCACATGAAGCACGTTCTGAGGGAGACATTATCATACATATATCTCATAAGCATATTTTCTTTTGTCTTCAAAGAAAATGCTAAGGCATACAGGTAAAGTATTTGGATTCATGAGCAATTCTTCTTTTTAAACTTTAGTAATATAAAAGAACTATCTTTTATAATAGTGCCAGAAAGTTGAATTTAAAAATATGTTGATTATTAAAGCATTGTAGGTAAAATAACAATAGATTTAATATTAATTTTATAAGATCGGAAGGTCAATTTTATCCTTTGCAGAAATAAAAAAAAACATATACTTGTTAGAGAAACAATGCTCAAAAGGGTATGAGTTCCAAACGGGTTAAATATTTCTTGAAAATTGGCGACGGAATATGATTTCCTTTCCTTGGTTCTACGCACGTGCTTCTTATGCGCGCAATTATTCAACTGTCTTCGAGATTGGCCCACACTAACGAACCAATAGTGAATAAATACGTACCAGAGGTTTGGTTACATAATAATATTGCATAAAATTAAAGGACGTGTCTAGAAACTAAATGTTTTCTGTCTCGAACCTAGTTTGACTAATGCAGCTATAAATCTAAATATTTGAAAAATACTATAAATAACTATAAATCAAAATCCATCAATGCGAGTACACACTGTTTTTTTTTTATAAGTAAAATGTTTTATTACCCATCAAGGAAAATACCACAACGTGCACAAAGCACTACACCAAGAATGTCTCTAAAAAAAGAGACACACCTAAATTACACCAAAAATAAAACCCAAGGCCCACCAAAGCCCACTGCGCAAGAAGTCCAAACCGCGAAAGGACTAGCCCAGGAGAAGACCCACCGAAGCCCAAAGCCGAAAAGGCCCGGACAAACCCAAAAGACAAAAAACCCTAGAACCCCGCCGTCGGCAAAGCCAGGGACCAGACCTTCGCCCACCACCGACGCCCACCGACCAGCCCCGAAGCACCACCAGCGCCCACCTCAGCCGACCACTACAGCGCCCCCCGCCCAGGGACTCCAACCCCCAACAATGCCATAGACGAGGACAGCCCGACCAACCCCGCGGCCACCACCGACGCCCACCTCTGACGCCCACCACCGACGCCCATAGAAAGGGCTAGCCCGAAACAACCCCGAAGCCACCACCGACGCCCACCACCGACGCCCACCCGACCAACCCCGAAGCACCACCGACGCCCACCTCAGTCGACCACCACCGAAGACCACCCACCACCGACAAGATCCCTCAGCCACCCCCGACCGCAGACGCACGGAGGGAGGCCATCAAAGCTCGCCAAAAGCGAGGGAGGAACACTACCACCGTCGATGGGGCACTCCAAAGTGGGGGCAACAAGACCCAGACCGCGACTCGAAGGGGAGAAAATCCACCACCAAGCCGCGCTTGACCCCGCCATGGTCACCGGCGGCGGGGAGGGCACCGACGGTCCTCCCGAAGGGAAGAGTAGAGGTCCACTCAAAACAGGGAATTTTAGAAGGGCACAAGGAAGAAGAAGGAAGGAATCGGCGAAGAAGAAGTGCGAGTACACACTGTTAGTTTAAATGATTAAGATTTTTTGATCGAAGTTTTAAAATCAAGTCTTGTTAATATAACAAAAACTATTCAAAAATTTACACTATTCAAAACGTAAGGATGATCTATTCAAGATTTAGTTGTTTTATGTGAACATGACAACATATATTAACAATAAAAATTCTTGCACTGGAAAATTAGCAGCATAGCGTCTCTATTTATGTAAACTGTCTCAAACTTCAAGACAAAAAAATGTTTTCCCATTTGTCGTCTCAATGTTTTCCGATGGGCCAAAATGAGTAATTATCCACACAGCGTAAAAGATTTCAGAATTTGAGACGAGTGAAAGACACTGAGCAATAATTATGTCCAAAATGTGCTAGTTTACTTCGTTGCATCGTCACAAATTTTGGAAGAAAGAAGGTAGCTGCTACAACTAGCTAGGATTTCTATTACCCAAGCATATATTTAATCGTAATAGTTTTATAGATAATAACACTTTGTGATATATTTTTGAATCTTTCGGAAAGTAAAATTATATACACTTTTTGTAAGAGCAAGATTATAAGTTAGAATCTCGAAAGAAAACATGGTCATTTTATTTCCAATTAATGAAGTCCATTATGACAGCCGCATTTGTAGCTAGGTTCGTTTAAAAGAAATAAAATCAATTTCATCGGGATCTATGTTCGAAGTAAAAAAATACAGAATTTACAGCGGGGCACCGTACTTGCTGGATGAGACAATCAGACAACCCGCAAAACTCAAAAAAAAAAAATGTTAATCCTACCGGTTCTTCAATGGGTACCCTCTCACCGCTACAAAACAAGTGGGCTCGGTCCAAATCTAGTAATAATGATACCACCCTATATTAACCAGTGAAAGTATTTTATTTTAACTACAAGATACGAACTCTTAGACATACTTAGTGTTAGCAAAATTATTATGAATATTTTTTAATTTTTTAAATATTTTACCTGACTTAAATTTAAATTAATTAATTATCATGTTCTATAAACCAAAAACATAAAAACATAAAATGGGAACAATTCAGAAGCTATATAAAGACGGACAAGAGGTGATCAAAATGATGATATTATAATATAACAAGAAAATTTGAATAAGTCGTAAAATTGTGGGGGAAAGTTGATCACCCGACGTCTTAACAAGCTGATATATATGACTCCATAACTTTGAGATGCTCTTCATTCCGTTCTTTACAAAAAAATCAGAGTAGTTGAGATATGGTAAAGGAATATATCCTTCAAATGGTATAAAATATCGAGATATGGTTATATGCTTTATGTAATTAATCTTCGAGATTTTAAAAAAACATCGATAGGTTGTAAATTGATTGTAGTAATGAAGTTAACTTATAGCCAAAAGGTAGCTGTGGCTGCGAACTTCTAAGACTAATTTCATGCATCTATCTTTCAACGGAGACCTATCCACCTTCTGCCTCGCATGCGCACCTAATGGTAGAATTCTCACGATTCAGGACTTGTCGTTTCGGACCATACAATATTATTCCCATTTTAATTCATGAAACTTGGTTCTCAATGTTGAAAATTGTCGTCCTTGCCCCTTGCCAGCGGGACTAAAATAACGAATCCGTCCAGGACAATTAAAATTTTATTCGGCCGGGATATTTCGGGTATCGTGATTTGGGATCTGGGGACTACTGGTTTTGAGTGAAAAGAGAAATAGCATACTAACTGAATTTATTGCACAAAACTCATGGAGGAGTACAAACTCTAACGCATAATCAGACGACTGCCACAAAGCGCAGAAGCTACTTACTAGATTCTGAACTATCTTCGAATTAGGGTTTAGGGTTTAGTATCGCATTGGTAACATTCGGAAATAGTTGCACTTGTACGTAATTTTTTAACGATGGAGATGTAAATATGTAACAATTTATATTTTGGTGAAATATAATTTACTTACCAGAAACACATTTGAAGACACTTACTTATTCACGATATATCTCGATCAAAATAACATATTTATTATTTTATTTTTAAAAATCGTGTTTAAATATTATGAATTTATAAATTTATCATTATGAATTTTAAGTTAAAAAGATACTTTTCCTTGTGTCATTATCAAAGAAGCACCGGGCGAAACAGACAATAGTAATAAAGCAATTTTGTCCTCTGTTTGTATTCAGATAGATTGACCTGCTGTGAAAGGTTGTTAAATTTCCATGAATTAAGAGGAGACAGATGTATAACTTTTTTTGATCGGTGGACGAATTTTACTGTCACAACTCTCAATTTTTGCCACACAACGACTCCCAATATGCATAAATAATAATGTTATTTAAAAGTATGAACATACAACTCCATGTGAACAATTATAAATTGTTACACAAAACACACCAAAAGTCTCAAGATCGAACCACATATGGAATTAATCGACAAGGGAGTCCAAATACAAAGGTAGGTCTTGCCCGGCCAAATCTACAGATCACTTGGACCATAGTAACCATTCTTTTAGCCCTATACGTTTCTTAGTGCCAAAAAAGGGATACCGATGGACTATTTTTCTTTTTTAAGATTGTGCATTTTTTAATAACTATAACTTATCAAACAATTTTCAAGATTGTGCATTTCATTACCTTCAGTTGCCAATGACAAAAAGATTATTCGTATTAATGATGTTGCATAGATATTTAAACAATTCAACAAAGAAACTTAAAAAAATTAAATAAATACGGTGTACCCGGAAGAAATAATCTTCAAACTACGTATAGAAAATAGAGAGAGAATCTCCAAACCCTCAGCAAAGTGGATTGAGTAGAGTCGACGTCCAGAGGGTATGCAGGAACAGCTATTTATTTGAAAATTTTGTGATTGAATTGCATTCATGTGCTCTACGGGCCTATCGATAAGAAAATATATGTATAAAATATGACGGAATCAGAAAATTTGGGCACTAAGTTTCTAAGAATAAATTCATTGATTATGAACTTAGTTATTTAAAACTGCGGCGATCCTGCGACCCAATAAGCATGCAACTGCAATATTTAGTATATATTGAGATGATGAGGGTCGAAGTTGTAACATTGTTAAAAATAGGTGACATTCATAAATAAATATAAAATCGGGGGACTCGAAAGTTCGTATTTATATTTTGAATGGTTGTAATTAATTCATTAGACATGGGTACATCACTTTTAAATATTTGAAAAAAATTAATTTGATTGTAATTTAAATTTTTTTTATCCTGCATGAACTTGAATTTTACACAAAGACGAAGTCCGGATTAATTGGGAAACCTAAGAAAAAATTGATTTGAGAGCAAGGTTGATCATGACGTTAATGTTTTGAAAATACTACATAATATTGATCAGTTGTTAGAGTTGATCTATGACTGAATTTAATATCCGATTGTTTCCTTTGAATTTAGTGAGTCTAATAAAACCTAAAAAATGTATACCATATTTATTCCCGCCTCGATGCTTGCGTTTTATATATTCCTTACAGATATTGGCTCGAGACCACGAGCGATTCCATCACTCGCAAGAGTAAGAAAAAATAAATAAAGGAATCCAATCATATGGCCAAAACATGCATTTGCCATTTTTTTGCAACACAAGTGGGGATGTGCTTTTTCAGACATTTTAATGACTCTCAAGTTTAACTAAAAGAAGTAAACTTCGAATCCTAGTAAGGATTAAAACAATGAATAAGGTAAATTAATATGGCATACCCATATATAATGACCAAATGCAACCGTCGAAATTAAGCCATGCTCTGTGGGCCAGTTCTCCCATAAACGCTATGGCCTAGGTAGTCCCCGTGAACCCAACCTTCCACTCAAACCAATTAGTCTCGTCAAAGTTAACTACTAATTGATCTAAATATTTTTAGTAAGTAATTCGATTCCAATTTTACATAAATTATTATGGGAAAATTACATCATATAAGATCACTCATTATTCGACGATGAAATTACTTGATCACAAAAAAAATCAGATTAGTCATTTATCTCCTTAAAATAATAGTCTCGTTAAATGAAATTTTTACATAATAAAGATATATTTATTCATAATTTATAATTTTATGATTATTATTATTAAGAGTTTAATTTTTATTAGAATTTATGTATTAAGTTCTGTTTGGCTTTTTATAAATAGAATATATAGTTTATTATTTTAATTGGTTGATTTGACAAATAAATATAAAGATTTTTCATGTTTACCAGTACTTTGCGGAATAACTAGATCAAGATAATAGCTTATATTTGGTATTCAGCAGAATTAACGGACTCGTCATTGTACATCCACGAGATTCTCTCCTCCATCATAATATCTCTTCATGAATCACAATGATCGAGTTAGTGTTGGGTATGGAGCCAGAGATGTGTTAAGTTTTGAGTGACGAGGTTCGTGTGAGGAACTACAACAGTTGATCTAGAGCTTGTTGAGATTGGGTTCGAAACTTGAGGGTGTTTAGAGAACTTGATCAGATCATGAGTCATGAGGATTGGGTCGAGTGAAGACGCTAAGGCAAGTAAGCGAGTTTGACTGGATCAAGAGACAATAAAGCGAGTGAAAAGATGATAATGAGAATTGGCGATCACCAATAGGGGCTGAGAAAAGCTCTGGTGCTCTCTGAGACTAAGGATTGGTGAGTGTCAGTCGGTTAAAAATCGCGAATGATGCACTCCACTTGATTTTAATGATTATTTTTTCCATCCCGAATTGTATAATCCTAGTAGGGTGTTAGCCACTATAAATATCCAAGTATCCCTCAATGTAAAATGTGTTCATAAGTGAAGAGTTGAATGTGTTCTTACTTAAGTGAAGAGTTGAATGTATTCTTACTTAAGTGAAGAGTTGAGAGGGGGAGACTTCCCTAAAGTTAAAGTGAAAAAGGGAGACTTTGTGTGAGGTATTCATTATAAGAGAATGAGTGAAATTCGAGAATATAGTGAATCTCTCATGACTTGGAAACTCTTGGATGTAGATCATTATGTGTTCAAAATGGGTGACCAAATTTTTGTGTCCTCTTACTTTCCTTTACTCTTTTGTTCTTCTCTTAAGTGTGTGTTTGCGTTTTTTAAGTTGTAATAATTGTATTGTTCCAGTCTGCTTGTAGGTGTGTGCTCGTAATAGGGAGTTAGAATAGTATCCCAATAATTGGTATTAGAGTCAGAGTTAAATTTCCGATAGGAGTAAGCATCATGGGTGATATTAGGTTACCCGTAGAGAAGTTCAATAGTGTCGACTATGACTTTAGAGGATGCAAATCGAATACTACTTGTACAAGAAGAAATTATATTTGGAAGAAGTCGAACGACATGAAAGAGGATGAGTGAAAACTCCTAGACTATAAACGATGAGCGTGGTGTCATAACCTGAACAAGGTAAAGGCAAAGTTACCGATGTTCTCTTTAAGAGCTTCACTTATTACGTGATGACTTGATGTGTGTACCGATGGATGGGTTCCAACAATAGAACCGCCTGGTGAATTCGTTGGACAGATTTGACCAAGAAGACTATTCTTGGACATGAAAGAGCACCGAATACAAAAAAAAAAAAAACACAATTAGAACGTGGGGGATTTTTTAAGCTCTTATACAGTAGTGTTGTATTTTTGATACAGATTTGAGTAACAATCTTTGGTATTTATTTTGAGAGGTAATAAAATTTTATTTATAAAAAACTCTTCATTAGAAGATCACCCCTGAATAGGAACCAAAAATGCTAGTATAGAGTTTTCAACAAAATGTAAATGAGAAAACTTGTTACGTGGGCTTGCTATAGCCACATTTGCTAAACTTAGTTGGGCCTCCAATTAGCGACAACTATGACTCGCCCGTTGCAAGCCCAACAACGCATGTCATAAATGGCTAAAGCCCATTTCAGTAATACCAAGTCCACTTGAACACATTTCAGTAACCGAAAAATGTATCCAAATAGTTTCATATGTGGACCGCGTTTGGGCCAAACTTTGACGAGCCTAGGCTTGTTGTATTTGCTTTTGGGCCACTGTTCTGAAATATTGTCAATTCAATGTATTTTAACTTTGTATATTTAGTTATTTACTAGAACGACTACTATATATTTTAATTAGATCGGATCATATACCCATTCTGATATTTACATTATGATTCCTTAGATTTGGGATTTTGGTTGTCTGAACATATAACTTTGGAATAAGAGAATTTGGAGAAAAGAAAGGACCTGACATAACTGTTTTTACTTGTTTGCTTTATGGGAGAAACATTAAGAATAAAGTTGAGGGAAAAAAAATACCCCTTGTCAAATGAGAGTAATTTTACCCATTAACTTAAAAATAAATTATTTTTCTCTCCTTTTTTTTTAATTTTCCATATGTTGACTTTGCCTCTTTGGTGAAGAATTACTTACCGTAGTACAACCATACTGAATTATGAACATTGGAAACCAAATTACAGTGGGGTCTCGAAAGCACTCCATTATTGTAACCCGATAACGACATGAGCCGCTAGATTCTCTTTCATTGACTATGATATTCAAGGATTTAATCCTGTGATTAATTAATACGACGTGGCCGTTTACGTACGAATCTATAATTATAGTGTGTGTTTTAGGTTCAATCATATATATTTGGCCTTAACTGGTCCAAGCTATTCTTCTTTGCTCTTGCTTAGATAACGAAATTGGTAGTAGTTAATATCGTTTATAAGTGCAACATTTTAACATCTTATCCTATCAAGTTGGTTCAACGAACCATTTATTACGTCCACTATTCTGACAGTTTTTACAAATTTTGGTCAAATAAGTTTTATTTAAAAATGGGGTTAAAATTATTATATTATTTGTGTAAATATGATCGATGTATTCATAAATATTAAATATTCATCAGTCAAACTATGCTAAAAAATTAATTTAGCTGAGGCAGTACTAATAAATTTTTTGTTGGATAATTTGTATCGTTCACTAAATTAATCTTGTCTTATATTTCGTGGGTTTAGAATATATATTAATACAGCGGATGAAAAATAAAGGGGCAACACATAAGAAAGAAACAAAATTATTTTTTTTTACTTAATTGTGTACGAAGTTAGTATGTTCACTATTCCTAAGCATCGAGTAGTATAATTTGTATAACATTGATAACGAGGTAATTCTTTTCTCTATTGTAATTGTTTTCCAATAAACTTGCGACAATAAGATTTTTAGGAATATCATAAACTAAAATTTTTGTGCTGCTGTATGGGAGAGTCATCACTCGTGTAAGAAGAAGTCACCACTCGTGTAAATATTAGTACATAGTAATAACGAAATTTACATAATGGGACGAAATTAATAACCAATAGTAAGAACTTAAATATTTTTAAGAAAAAATATATCATTCAGACCGTCACTCTCTTGTATCTCTATACAAATTATTAGTGTTCAGTTTTGATATATTGTTGTACGGTATGATAGTCGTTGCGCACTTTTCTGAATTAATTTTTTTTTTTCGGAACTACTATGGATCACAATTTCGGTGACCCCTCACCCCCACAATTAAAAATTACAATTAACAATAGACAAGTAGAACCTAGATTCTTATTTTTTTTAAGTTTGATCCAAATCATTATCTTAATCATCTGTAAAAATAAAGATCAAATTAAATTTCGGTTTTTAAAATATCGGATAAAATCAAGGACTTGAGTATTCATATCATTTAATAATTTTATAATTTTATAAAAATTAAGCCATATATATCCACGAGAACAAAATACTCGAAAAATGCAAATACGAATATTTTATCAAGTTAATATAGCAAATGAATTGTAGAATGTATTAGAAGGTCAAGATTTTGGATTAACATTTGTAGGTTAAAGCTTCTTTGTCATTCCACATTTGACAATTCTTAGTTCTTTTTCGGATATCTAAAGTATTAAAAAGAACAGTAAAAACTTATTTAACGGATATTTTTTTAGGTTAGATATGTGTTCACGCTCTTTTAGTGGTTGTAATATCCTGATATTTGATATTTCTATATATTTTCTAATTAAGATATAACTTTTATATTTTGGTATTTTGGTACGTTGGTATTTATACTAAATAGGCCGAATAAAATGTAGTTATAAAAAATTTTAAATTGGGTAAGTTGTGACGAGAACTTGGTACTAACTTTATTAATTAATATATTTATATAAACTATTTTAATATTTTAAAAATCCAGCAAATCCTACATATATATATATATATATATAAATGCTCATATCTTTTTTAAAAAAAGTAAGGAAGGTTCGCAATTCGACCTTAACTTGAGAATCCGGATAAACTTGAGGTATATCTCAAAATAAAGTTTGAATTGCGAACCTTGATCCCAGCAGCCGAAAATTCTACGCTTGAGTGCTCCATCCCCGATTGCTTGCAAGTTGCACTCGACGACACACACACACCTTCGGAGTTTTGTGTGTCCCTTTTGTAGAATTGTATGCGATCCCAAGCGTTGCAACTTGTCAACACTCTAAAAACGACGACGTACCCAGCGACCGGTCGTTCATTGATCATGATAAATTAATTTATTTGCAGATTCCATTTTAGTTGGACGACTGATTGTTTGTCACTTTACAGTTCATTCCCGAAGCTTATATGCTTGTCTTTTTCGTGGTAAATAATGGATTGCTGTGTGATTCAATATTCCACGTTGACTACTCCTAATAACTAATAAGATCGCTCCGCCTTTTATCTCCGTTTGCTTGAACGTAGAAAAAATATGTCATTTTTTCCAGAATTTTGATTTGTTTTTATCAAACACGAGTTTCAGCTTTCTAGGTTTTATCATCAGGGTTTTGCACCGATTTTCCATTATTTGCATTTTATTTAAATAATTGTTTTGGATTTACAAACTCAGAAATGTCAAATGCTGAAATTACATGGTACTTAAGTATATTTTGTCTTAAAATAATTATTGTCATTTTTTATTTTTTGTACAGAAACATAAATCATTTCTGATTCACGAATAAAGGACGCTATGTTCTGGATTGGAGGCTCTTATACCCCTCTTTCCAAGCAAAAAATTAAATAGTGTATAGTCTATACACCAATTAATCTTAATTTCTGTGTGTTACACCATCAAAAAAATTATTTTTTATCAGTTATTTTTTTAATGTATTTTAAAGAGTTAAACTCGTTCCATTTGATTAATATTATGCCAATAAATATTTAAATAAATATGAGTTCTTATAGTTTTATAAAAAATACGACCAATAAAAAATACAATTTTAAATACTTATTAACAAACTTTTGTTACAATTCAAATTGGATATTAGTATGGAATCTTAATTAACGGACTCCGGCTTCCTAAATGTTTATAAATTAAAAACAAACCACCGTCATTAGCATATAATGAAACAATTCTTCCAAAAAGAGGGGATCATAATAATAAAACACTATCTGGATTAGCTGGCGACGGCGTGAACGGACATGAGAAGTAGTGGTGGGGCCCACGAGAATCGTCTTAATGGGAATCGTACCTGGCAAGGTTCGGAACCGAGCCTGTAGATTTCCCGAACCTAAAATCACACGTGGAGAAACATTATTGGTTCTGAAGTGCCGACGGTTGGATTTTGTCCTGGCCAGAAAATCATCGTCAATTTATCATCGGAAGAACAAAAAAATTAGATCAGAATCAAGTGGGAGTAATTTGGAGTCTCCTGGGATAATGATGAACAATTATTTGAGCCGTTCCTATCAATCGATCGGCTGTTACAATAAAAGAATTAGAAATGAGTATCTAGGTTACTATTGTCTATTTTATTAGGTTTTGGCTTTGATTGTGTTAAAAAGATTATTGATTAATGTTTTGATTAATTCAAATCTTATTTATCATTAAAAATAAATAAATTGAAAATACTTTTCTATCAATAATTAAATAGTATTGTGTTCACAATGAATTAATATAGTTTGGCGCCATAAAACAGAGTAATAATATGTTTGAATTCATAACAGCAAAAATATAGTAATAACGAAAATTATTTTTTGCACAATATATTATATAAGTGAAAGAATGACCACTTGCCAGATACTTATAAATTATTCTATTTTTTGGAAATCACAAAACTTTTGAAGCGATTGATATAAATTTCAATTAAAATTAACTATACTTTATATTCAAATTTGAAACCTTTCATTAAGTTAGAACAAAATTGATGGTCAGAATTTATATCCTTTGAATTTTAAGATATATTTTCATGGGAGGTATTTACCCAATTCATATCTTTCATTTTAAAAAAAAAATACAATATTAGATGAGTTGATAGGGCAGGACTACACAGAGCAGAATAGCTTTAAAATTATAAGCATGGGAAATCTTCGTCAAATTTTCGGAACTTGAACCTATAATCTGTAACAATGGCTAAGTTTTGCAACAGCAGATGAGGACACAACCGTGGATCCCTGTCCAATTAATTAGGATCAACTGGGTGGACAAGGAATTATTATTCTAATCAGTGGCTTATCTGATCTTTCTTGAGATCTTACACCAGTCACGTAAGGTTACCAGTTTGAGGATATATAAATTATTGCTGACGCTGGAAACATAAATTTAAGGTTTTCTTGATATTACCAGGTATTTAGATATCTTATAAATAATTTAATTTTAATTTAATTTGGAATCGGGATACGGTATAACTCGTATGAATTCTAGGTACTTAAATAAATAAACCAGCCATAGACATTGGAGGGATACGGTTCCCCACTGGCAAGGAAAGAGACAGGAAGCAAACTTAACCCAAAAATCTTAAGGATTGGGCCCACCGTTATGTCGCCATCCAAACCACGTGCCACGTGCCAGATAATTAACCAGCCCAATCAACTACCTATTTTGGTTCCGATTTAGGAGTAAAGTAAAGTGTTTATAAAATGAAAATCATTGCCAAACAAATATATAATATTAACATTTGAATATGAAAATTTATTGAATTAGAATAATGTATCTATTAGTTTATATAATATTTGTTGGTAGTAAATAACCGATGGTTAGGTAAATATTTCATTTTTAGAATTCATTAAATGGATTGACAAATGATTAAAAGTGATTTAAGAATCCATCAGTAGATGAATTTTCAAATTAATTAAAATTCATTTGCCACCAATTTTGCTACAAAGTACCATATATGAATTCAGTGACATACGAGACTGGAGAAGAGCGAGTTACGGTGAGTTACTAAATAATCGAGATCAATCCAGATTGATGTAATGTTAGAATTTCCATGTGTGTCTAAAATCTGAAGGCTGTGAACTAGCAAATCTGAACGGTTATAAATATGTCTAAGTAATAATCTCAATATTATCTCTCTCTTTTTTAAAAAAATAATAAAATTTAGTCGAATTGAATTTGTGTGACGGATAATCTGAAAATAGTTATAAAAAAATTTGAGTGATCAAAATTATAACATTGTTATGTTTAGAAGTTTGAACTCAAAACATTAATTAAATGTAAGTTTTTATTGATTGATCTAAATATTTGATGATCGTCAATGAGTAAAAATTGGTCCACATGGTTTTGTAAATTAATTTTGTCAATAATTTAAACCATACGGATGGAGTAACTATTACCAATTGAGTCACCATTTCAAAGGAAGTTGAATAAAAAACCACCAAAAAAAAAAGTTCAATACACTAGTGGTAGTAACGGCCTATTACAAGGTTTTTTTTATACATATTACTAATTTACTTACTTTCTGTCATAAATCATCTGTGATATAAAAAATTCATATTTATTAACAACTACTTGTCAATAAATTGAATTCCTCACTTGGGGAGATGAAAAAAAAACTCTAGATTTTGTATAAGAAAATATAATAAATTGAAAGCTCACTACACCTACATCTTTATATCACTCTCGTCAATGACATCTTTAATTTACCGAGCGTATGATGGTTCTAAGTTCTAACTGGTTCAGTAAACGACCGGCAGTGAAAAATATAAAATCATATTGGTTGGGTCTAACTCTTTATCCATAGTACCACGACAACTCTGCTCGATATAAAATAATAATTATTATTATTAGCACCAAATCACCTATTTCTGGTAAAAAAATATAACAACATCTCATTATTGTTGCGAAAAGTAGACAAATTAAAATAATATTTTGTAAGAAAACAAAAAAAATTCCAGTGACGAATTCTGACATGCATATAGCTAATTAAAGCAAATTTAAGTCAGTCAACTTTAACTAAATCAATCTAAAAAATAGTTAATTTGAGAACTAATAGTTCAACATGACTTTTTTAAAGATAACAAAATATTTAATACTAACATAGTATTATGACTTAAATTTCAAACATCACTAAAGTAGAACAATTTTTTATTAATAGCTAATCTAAGTAATTGTCCCATAATTTATGTTTCTATTAGACAGAGTAGAAAGAAAGGGTCGGAAAGCGTGACTGTCAAATCCAACATATTCTCTCTCTCTCTCTCTCTCTCTCTCTCTCTCTCTCTCTCTCTCTCT
>SOPF01027358.1:187043-200664 GCA_012979155.1 Hypericum perforatum
TCTCTCTCTCTCTCTCTCTCTCTCTCTCTCTCTCTCTCTCTCTCTCTTAATTTCTCCATAATAATCCATTAAAATCGCCGGATCTTCATTTTCCATAAAATCGCCGATCTTCTCTCCCTTCTGCCTCTTTCTACTTACACTACACAACCCTCTTCTCATATTAAACTCGGGAATTCCTCGCGTCTTCTTCTTCTTCTTCTTCTTCTTCTTCTTCTTCTTCCTTGGACTCGCCCACACGAGAAGCAAGCCAACAAGCGAATCAGACCATGTCCCAGATTTCCCAGGTACAAACCAACCAACCAACCACCATATTATATAATTCGCATGCAGTAACAATTACAAAATAAAATATTCATTGCCAGTTCTAAAAAAAATATAAACATTTATTGCTTCTTCTTTTTCTTCTTCGTCTCTTTCTCCGCCAACCCAATTCTCCCTCTGATTTTTTCTTCTCCTCCTTAGCTTAATGAGTTCTGCTTTTTTGGGAAGAGATATAGAGATCCTTGCTTGGTGAGCTGGGTCTTTGGATATATTTTTTTTAAATGGGGATATTAAAAGTTAATTTTTCCTCTCTTTTTTCCCACTGGAAAATTGCAACTTATCCATTTCTCTAGCTACTAGATTCAAGTAGATTTTTTTTTGCACGTTTTTTGGTGCCCAACACTGGATTATCTCTTGGAGTGTTAAAATAAATAAATAAATAAAAGGTTAACTTCCTTAGCTTAGTAATGACATTTAGTTTGTGTTTGCAATTTTTTAATCTCAAATTGTAAATAAAAAAACGTAATTAGTTGTAGGTAGCTCTCTCTCAGGCTCCTTGGAATTGGAGTCCCTCGGCTTTGGATTTCGTTTTTCCCTTTTTTCTGGGTCATTGGGATTCTTCTCTAAAACTGTGTGCTTTAGGTGGGTATTTCCCTCTGTACTTGAGGGAGAAAGAGGGTTCCTTTTAAGGAAAAATGGGATCTGCTTTTCCACACAACCCTCATCATAAAATTGGCTATAATTATTAATAAACACAAAACAAAAACAATCAAGGAGGTGTGATTAGTATAATTAAATGATAATAATTGGTTGATAATGTCTGCTATGGGAGAGAATATAGATCTTCTTCCTCATGTAATTACAAAAGTGGAACCCATGAAGGTAGAGAGGGTGGTGGGTAGGGGAGGGAGGGAGGGAGGGATTTAGGGTCATTGATTTTTCTTCTTACATGGTCTTGTCTCATATGCCCACTTTATGAGGAAGAAGAGAAAAAAAAATCCCAACTCTTACCATGTTTTTCTTGGGTTTGGGGTTTGGAAGATGGGAAGGGAATAATTATGGGCCTATCATTAAATAAACTAATAAAGCTATTTTTTTTTGTAGATGCTTACTGTTGAACTAACACCATCTTATTTTATGTTATTTTCTTGAAAGTTAATATTTTATGTTATGTTAATTACAACCCGTCGATTGACATGTTATATGTATCTTATGTGCTTCTTGTTTTTGTGTGTGGTTGGTTGTTCTTGGAGCAGGACTACTGGGTTAAGAGGAGCTGATATTATATAGAAAATTGAAAAATCCCCATTATCACAAATAAACAAAAAGAAAAAGAGAAGATAGAGAGAGAAGGGCAAAGATGGAGGGAGACACATTCACAGGGTTGCTAGGAAATGGTACTGGCCAGATAGATGGTAAGATCCTGCAGGCATTTCAAAAGAACTTTGTGCAGGTACAGAATATACTGGACCAGAATAGGCTTCTCATCAATGAGATAAACCAGAACCATGAGTCCAAGATCCCTGACAACCTCAGCAGGAATGTGGGTCTAATTAGGGAGCTAAACAACAACATTAGGAGGGTTGTTGATTTGTATGCTGATCTATCCTCCTCTTTTGCCAAGTCCATGGATGCCTCCTCGGAGGGCGGTGACTCGAGTGGCGGCGGAGGTGCTCTAAGATCTTCTTCTGGGCACAAGAGGAATAGGCCCATCTAGTGTGAGAATGTTTAGTTTGTGCTCTAAGTCTCACTTGGATTCTTTATTTTAGTTTTAAGAGATAATTGGTGCAAGATTTGTGTCCAATTATCACTGTGTAACTGTTTAATCTAATTGAAATCCAATGAAATTGCTTGTCCTTGCTTCAAACTGTTCTCACCAGATTTTGTGCAAGTACTTGAAAAAACTTTTTTCATTACCCTTTGGAAACTTAATGGTGCTTTGTTAGCAGAACAGCAATCAAACAATCAGATTGCTGATCCCACCAGAAAGAAGGCTTTTTCAGCTTCCCAACTTTTTTCCACTGCTTGTAACTAAAAAAGGGTACATATCTGTTAAAGACATCTTAATTTACCTTTTCCATATACTAAAAGCACAAATTCTCTACAACCCTTTTCAACACTCTAATTCTAGTGAGAGTAAAGTGTGTATCTACCCGTAAGAGGGTTACCTGTTTCAAAAAAAAAAAACCATAGGAGGGTTACAAAAGTGGTGTGTTCCTAGTGCATTGTGGACCTTACTTCACAGTGGGAACTCTAATTTGGAGGCTAGCTTGAAGATACTGTTATCAGTCTTCCCTTGTCAAAAGAAGCAACAATACGAATTGACGGAAGTTTCACTTTGATTTCCAGGTGTAATCATAGATGTAAAAAAATAATTTTTACAAAACACAGCAACTTTTTTGGTTTGGGTCCCACTTCTTTGTCATGAATTTCAAGCTCATGTTGGTTTCCTATTTTCATTTTCAATTTTTGTTGGGAGGTGAACTTATGATCTTACTATTCATGATATTTTTTGGGTAAAATGTGTTAAAAATATATATTTTGTGAATAGTTGTCTATGTGGCAAAACGGAAAATCCATTCTAGTAAAAAATATTTTTTTGTTTTATCCAGAAATAGTATTTTTTTTTGCTAACAATACACATATTTTTGTCTGTTTATTCTAACAAACACGACATAATTTTTTGTAATGGCAAACTTATAACAAACATGAAATTGTGGTCTTCCCATAAAACATGTTTGTAATCTCGGTGGACCTCAGCTACTACCTACTGTCATCCCCTGCGTCGCTGCCATCCCCTGCATCATCATCGTCCTTATCCCTCGTCTAAATCATTCCGAGGTTTGTCCGTCATGAAGTGCTCGTTGCCCAAATCTAGTTATCGTCGTGGAGTGTTGTGGTTATCACCTTTAACGAGATCAAATTTTATGAAAACTATGTTATCACCCTTAACGAGAGCAAATTATATGAAAACTATAGCATTATTACGATGATCACCCAATGTGACTTGATCATATCGTCCATCGTGTCATTGCTAAAAATAATTCCCTCCTCTTTTTTCTCCTCCTCCTCCTCGTCCTTATTTTTCTTCTTCTAGTTCTAGTTCTTTTTTTGTTCTGATTCTTCTTCTTCTTCATCATCATCTTCTTCTTCTCTTTGTAAATATGTTATTGCATATAAAATCAAATAACTAAGATTATTATTAAATTAATTACCCTTTGATTCATCTCCACCAATACACATCTCTATGGATGTACCAGTTTCATTTTAATTATAACCACAGCTAAAAATTTTGAATATCTTAAACTGTGAAAGGGTAATAAATATTACGCCTCCTCTTCTGCACAATGATATCTAAATAAATCTCTCCCAATTTTTTTCAAAATTACATGAACTCAACCATGTTCCTAACATAATCTACATTTTGAAATCTAGTTTGGTCAATTTTTTCTCTTCTACAATGACATTCTCACCAACTCGAATCTTGTTCTTTACTTTTTCTATTAATCTATTAAAGTTTAATTTATTCTGTGAAATTTTAATTATATTTTCCCTCCATCGTGATAGTCAAAATTGGTTGGACTATTGTTGTAAATTATTCTATCATATTTTACAATTATTCTTACAGCCCACTTTTTCATTATTAACACTACAAAATAATTATGCGATTATCTATTATTTATTGAAGATGATATACCAAATACGAAGATTAACAAAGTATTAACAACAACAATGACAAAATATAATGCTAGAACAATCAACAAAATATTAAAATTCGTTTCACCAATTTATAAGAGCAAAACTAAAAAATTCAATCAGTCATAATAATAATTGGTCAATTCTATTATTTAAAAATTATAAAAATTTATTGGGTATAAATAATGTAGGCTAGTAAGCTACTCACTTAGATATTTTATTTTTTAAAAAATTTCTTAGTATTTTTTATTGAACTAGTTCAGCCAAAAGAATCCGACTTGGCAGTCCGACCAAATTTAGAATGGTCAACCTAATAACCAGAATTTAGTAAAAGAAAGTATTGATTTGTTCTTGTCAGACATCAATAGTTTGACCAGTCTAATTAAATTAATCGATTGAATTACGATTTCAACAATATTATTTTTATTGATCCTACTTAAGCTAACTAATATATTGTCACACTTAAAAGAGATACGTTGAGAAAAAGCGTATTTCAACTCATGTAATTATTTTTATAATTCATAATTATTGTTATTGTTATATTTTTATTTTTCATTATAAATATTTTATTTTTTACTACAAACCAAAAGTAGTTTTTTACTGTACAATAATAATTGACAAGGAATTATTTTTTCCTTACAGAAAAATTATCAAGATTGATGTGACAAATAAATTATCTATTATCCGATTAATGAGTATTAAGCAATTGATATATTTAAACATAACACATTTATATTTCGTGAGAATCAACTCTAACTATCCAAACAAACAAATTAATTTTTTTGGTAGGTTAACAACTTAGTTAATTAAAATATTTTATTTTTACATTTTAATGTATTCTCTAAGTTGAATAGTAATTGATTAATATCGATTGATGGTTGTGTAGCTATCAATTGATATATTTATATAATATTTTGGAAGAAAAAATTAAGTTGTTCTTTAAAGAGTGGATGCATTTCTAAGATGGATGTTACAAAAAATGAATAATATTCATGTTTCTTGGTGGATAGGGGTAAAAAAATATGGGATACCTAAATTCTTTAGATTGGGCTATCCCAGACCAAAAATCGGAATTTTAATCTATTTCTTAGAGACAAGCAGGAAAAAATCTCGTGCGCTGGTAACGGAGAAAAATTCATTTCTGAGTACAAAAATTATTTTGCCTCGCAAACACCATATCTAAAAATGTTGAACAGATTTTACACATAAAGTAATGAACAATAACATTGCTTAAAAAACCCAAGATGCATGCATATAATTAGTGTAAAGATGCTCTGAAACAATAACAAAGAAAAAGCAGCTTTTGTTTAGGCAACCTTTGGGTTCCCAATCCCACACTACCACAAGAACAGAATCTCAGACAAGAGGATGGGTAAACTTTTGACTATTTCTTTAATATCTCAGCCCAATGAGGGCATGTTGATTTTGACGGGGGAAGGAAAGCCAAACTTTAATATATATGGTATTAAATAGTTATAGGTAAGGTCTTTAAAATGTCGTATATGGTTCCAAGGACCAGTGATCCCCAACAACATGAGAAAGGCCCCCTTAAAAGATCATATCTCATCCGGGTTATCCATACTCATCACTTCCTGATTGATTGCAGTTGATCCAATCAAAATCTTACAAATAAAAATATCATGAATAGAGTTAACACTAAGCATGACAAAAAATTTGTCCACTATTAGTGAACTGTTGACTGGCATGTATAGCAGCAATATTACAATATGTAATAATACAACAACTATATATCAAGAAAATACAAAGACACTTTTACATATGAAAATTTGTAAGGACGGCAATGGACAATATAAAAATTATCATTAATAAAATTGACACAAAGTAAGACCAAATATTTGTCAACTATTAGTTAACTGTTGACTGACATGTATAGCAATATTATGTAATAAACATAAACTAAATATCAAGAAAATACAAAATAAGACCAAATTATGCTCAAATTTTTGTTGTTGTGAAATCTGTGCTATCAAAGTTGTTCAATTTTATTAAGAAACAAAGATATATGTAAGACTTAAACTCAAAATACGTTACAAATAATACTAAATTTCGTAGGCAATAAGAAATTTAACAAAAAAACATGTTCATCCCTTCCTATAAGACCTAGGTTGTTGATGTTATTTCCAATTTTATCTTTATTTCCTACAAACATGTCTTTTCAGGCTTCAGGCCTTCAGGGTAGGTTTTGGGGAAATAGTGGGGTCCAAGTGGTCCTTGTTATGACTAGTTGCATAGTACTAAAATCGTGAAACTCGAATCAGAGTTCCTCTCTCTCCTTCCAATCTGATATAGATGATGTCCTCATTGGGCCCAGTGTAAAAGAAGAACCTAAATTTCTGATCTTGTAAGAAGGGTCCCACATAAATTGATTAGATCCTTAAAACTGGCTTTTTTCTTGCTAGATCTTAGAAAGTCACTTGGAATTTTGTGGCCAGGTATTTATAACTTGGTAATTAGGCACATCTAAGCGTGTTTACATTAATTATATCAAATATCTGCTTTATGCTTGCAATGGACAGGATCTAAAGAAAAGTAATGACTGTGCAAGTGATAATACACCAGTTAGATTTTATTATAAAAAAAATTCTACAAATTTTATTGATGAAAAAAAATTATTTGAAAAAATGTTTTTAATTTATAATTATGAGTATAAATTAGTTGAATGTGAACGTGTCCTGGGCCCCTGGCCGTAAAATGCTACTTGCCCAGCAACGATTAAACTATATTTATTCTTTTTTGCTGCCGTTTTTTTTTTGCTGTCGTTATGTAAAATAAAAGAGCACAACTGCGCATGATTAGTCTTCCTAAAGTTTATCAGTCGGTCAATTTCATCCGTCTTTATCGTTTCTCAAATGATTTCTTTCAAATCCCGCATGCATTATATAAATATATATTCTATATTCTATCCTCCTCCAATTAAGACTCTTGACGACTATAAAAATTATGGAGATATTGTGAGGTTTGGTCATTTAATACGACTAATCTTTTAACCGGTTTGGACCAATTAAATAAGATAATAATAAACAACAAAAAGTTAATTCATATATTCTACACATTGTATTATAGTAAATTGGCAACCGCAAATTCTTGTTCTGACCCCGCCCGAAAAGAAAGAAGATCAGGTATCTAACTCGCCGAGGACCTCCGAACCCACTTTTTTGCATTGAAATTACCTTCTGCGTGCTTATCCTAAGAATTTTTACTTGTGTTACTTTCATCAAAGACTCAAAATTCAACCTACATGCGTCAGGTTTTCTTATAGGTAGAAGGGATGTGGGTAATGGGATCCTAACTCTCTTATTGACAGTTTTACCATACTTGTTACAATTTCCGTGTTTAAATTAAGCTTGTTTAAAAATGGGTCATGTAGAATAAATATGATAATCTCAACATACTTATTTAAATAAGTTCGATCAAATCAAAATTTATACGACTTCTTCAATGTAAGATGAAATGCGGGTGGAACAAAGATACCAATAAAAATATGATTATTTTGATTTAAATTTTTATATACAATTCAAAAGTAAAAAAAAAACTATTAATTTGATCTATTTAAAAAAAACAATAACCTCGAACGTAATTATTACAGGTTTATGTTATTCAGTTGAAACGTACCAAAAGTATGTTAATTAGTTGAAAAGCTTCCGGTCAACTATAGATACGCGGATAATTTTGTACTTCTATATTTGATCATTATGCAGCAAGCATTATTTTTGAAACGACTGCTATGTTGAGAGTTTGGCTAAGTCATAGGAAACTGAATTGTGTTCTAATACAACGAGAAGAAAATATATTGTTAATTCACATTCCAAAATTCAACACAAAACTCTAAATATTCATTAGAACCTCATATTCATCATTAAACCTTAAGACAATAAATAATTATTTTTTATAATTATCTTATTATTATTGTATTTAGTAACGTGTGATTCTCAACATATTTCATCGTCAACGAACAATCAAATGAGACTAACAAGAGACGCGAAATTAAATAACTCTAATGCTACATTAAATTTATTTATATTTAATCCAAAAGCTTAATAAAGTGAATACATAAATTTATTAGTTATAAATTAGTCAATAAGCAGTCTACATACATTATGAATGGGAGATTCTCATTCATTCGGATGACTAAAATTAAAAAAAGGCTGTGGATGGGTCCCATTTAAGGTTGGGTTTGCCTACTTTTTATTTGATCTCGTAGAAAGGCCCACGTGACCGATTCCTTGGATTGGCATAATTCTGGATGATGTCTTACAAAAGCAGCAGCCGATGGTACATTTCGCATTCATGCCGCAACCGGGCCCATTTCATTTATGTTCCACCGAGTTTGTTTTTCTTATTTATTTGAATCTCATGTCATTTGTAAATGTTGAAGTAAAAAAATGGACGTCTAAAATGCAAAAAAGTCACCAACTAAATTATCAGCAATTAAATAACAGTTTTTGAACTTTGGATTTTTGAATTGAACTTTGAAAGCATGAGGACTCATTATTGCCGTTTTAAACCTCAAAGACCTATCTGTGAATGGGTCAAACCACAACGGCCCTAGGAGGATTTTTCATTTTATTATATATTTTATATGTGACCATTTGGTACTCAATAACTATTACTATTGGGTAGATGTTTCAAATCTTTGTTTGAAGGTATTTTGGTGGTATGTTTGCAGATCTATTTTTCATCAAAAAAATTGGAAATCATACTTTGTTATAGTTGTTGATTTATAAAAATGTCTTCACGGGCGATTTAGTTGCTCTTCGTAAAATGTTTTTTGGTTTCTCTTACCGAATGGAGATTCGACCCATATGTTGATACCTCTGAACCTAATGAACCATGAAAAATCTTTTCGAACATAATCAATGAACCTATATTTTTAATGGGTCTTATTAATCGAATAAAAACTGAATTAAATGGTTTCCAATTTCAATCTCAATGATCGTTGACTTGTCCACGCAAATAGATCAGATGGACGATGACAATAAATTAATAACCACAGGGATGTATACATATAGTTTTGTCATCATGTGATTGCGCAATCTCTATGTGATGCCATTGATTGGTGAAATGTAACTTTCATTGGAACCATATGGACGACGTGTATTTTTTAGTAACCACGTACTAGCATGCTTATAAAAAAACAAGGTACCACCATTAACATTGACGGATCTAAAAAATTTATACTATGAGAACAAAATATTTATGTACTTCATGCAATTGACAAAATAAATCGTAGTGGAGGCAAATTAGTCAATATTAATGAGGGCAAAATTTTTTTTTCTATTAAATATATACCTATAAATGTTTTTTGGTGGGGGCAATTGCCCCCACATAAGGCCATGTATCTCCTTCCCTGCAACCATACTCAAATATTTCCTAGCTTTGAATCATTGCAATAGTTGGAATTTGAAAAATGCACAGTATTAAATATTTGATGATATAAGAGAATTTTTTCATTTTTTAGATTTTACAGTGCTTGAACTAACAATAATAAATTTGGTGCTGAGTGACCATTTGGTCGAGTGGCATTATTCCCACCCATGTGAGGTGAAGTCCAGGGTTCGACTCCTGGCATTAGCATTTCTGATGTAATAGAATAGAATTTAGAATAAAATCTAAAAAAATAATAATAAATTTGGTAGGTGCCTAAATTCTGGATAGTATAAAAAATAATAAATTTTGGTTTATGCACAAATAATAAATATTTGTGTATGTTATTGCACTGATAGTTATAAGTATAGATAGGTGGATTCACGAGTAATCTCGATAGCTACCTTGTCGTTAATGCTCATACTTTGGGACGTTACCTTGGGATCCAATCTTCCGGACATCAAATTGCTATTGCAGAGAGATAAGTTAAATGCATCTACGGAGAGGCCAATTTCAGTGATGACTAGTTGGTCAATTACGGCTCCAACCAGTGTTTGGTTGCCACCAATTAGATTTTTTTGGGTACGTAAATAAACTTTATTAAAATAAAATTGTGACAAAAGCCACATAAACTCACTAATTAGAATCCATCCTATCCTATTCCCCAGAAAACAAAACCGGTGCCCCAAACATGTAAGATATGCCTGCTAATGGTCTTAGAGCCTTACTACTATTATGGGACATAAGTGATGTTTCCCTCCTCACTTATGAAATATGAAGTATTTTATAAGCAAGACAAAATATATATTTCCAATATACTTTCTCAAATAACTCAAAAAACTTGCTACATTCTCAATAACTCAAATACAAAATCCGGCTTTTGCTTGTTATATATATATATATTCGTGATATTTTTGATTAAAGATTAATATCCCACAAAGTTATGTAAAATGGCCCGCGAGCAGAAAAAGGCCCAATTAAAATGGGCAGGGCCAAGGCTCAAAACAGACACAAATACCGAGGCCCACACTCCCAGCCCACTAGATCAAAACAACCCAAACCCAAAAGAAAAAGGAGGAATCAATTTCATCCGTCGATCTCCAAAACCCTAAAAGCGGTAACCGCCATCAGATCCAAACATCACTCAAATATAAACAACGCCACCCTCCAACTCCCACCACCCAACGAGCTAGGGTTTTCCACTCCCCCAAAAAACCTAACGCCGTCTAAGCCACCTCATTACTTCCGGATCTCCGGCGACCTCATTGAGAGGAAACATGGCGACGACCCAAGTTAGCAAGAAGAGAAAGGTACTAACCTTTTTTCTTTCGCTCCCGAGTGTGGTTTTTTGCCAATTTTTTTTTGGATTTTTGAAGATATTAATTGAAAATATGTACTTATTGAACTATATAGTTCGTGGCGGACGGAGTTTTCTTTGCGGAGTTGAACGAGGTTCTTACCCGTGAGCTGGCGGAGGATGGATACTCCGGCGTCGAGGTTAGGGTTACCCCAATGCGTACCGAGATCATCATCCGGGCCACCCGGACCCAGAATGTTTTGGGTAGCTTGCTCCATTTTTTATATTAAATTTATTTTTTTTTGTTTAGGGTTGAACATTTGGGATTGAAATTGATTTTGGTTTTGATTTTGTGAAGGTGAGAAGGGGAGGAGGATTCGGGAGCTCACATCTGTCGTGCAGAAGAGGTTCAAGTTCCCAGAGAACAGCGTTGAGCTCTACGCTGAGAAGGTTAACAGCAGGGGGCTTTGTGCCGTTGCTCAGGCCGAGTCTCTCCGCTACAAGCTCCTTGGTGGCCTTGCCGTCCGCAGGTATTGGGTGTTTCCTTTTTGCTGCAGAGATTTGAAATGTGATTGTTGGCTGGTGATTGTGAAGTTTTTGTGAGAATCTTTTGTTGGGACAACAGTCGTCTACATAGCAGATTTGGTTTTCTCTAGCCAATTTTGTGTCGGAAGATGACAAAATTTATTTGACCACCTCAGAGTACATCATCGTGAAAAACATTGTTTTCATGCTGCAACTGTGTGGAGGGCACATTTTGTCTATGTTTGGAATGACTTTCCTCTTTGGTGATTATGTGTGATCAGTTGTGAGAAGGTAGTATCACCCATCAGTGTCCTGTTGAATGTAGTCCTCAATGTTTTCGCCGCAAGGTTGAATACCTTTTTTGCTGGCCTAAAATCTCATTGTGGACTTGTGATTGGTGCAAGCTTGTTTGTTTAGCTTTCTGTCTCCTGTCTTTTTTTGTCATTTTTAAAGCAGACCGGTCTTTCAATACCAAGTTTGTGTCGGAAATGACAAAATTGAACCTCCTCTGTCCATTGTCCTTGTATAATGGCCTTTGTTTTTATACAGCTACGTCAGGGGGGATATATGATTGGTCATAATAAGCTTGAATTTCTGTTCGCCATTATTTAATGCTTGTTGTCTCAAATTGTGGACCCTAATATTACATGTTTCGAGCTTGTCAGATGTCATCTTAAGTGTGCTTGCTGTAGGAATTGAATTTGCAAGTTCTAATTATTTTTCTATGTTGTCTGTTAGGGCTTGCTATGGTGTCCTGAGATTTGTTATGGAGAGTGGTGCCAAGGGATGCGAGGTATGTATATCATCTGGAATGCATGCCATGTCCTCATCCCAACTTCATTCCATACCGCATTGTGTTTTTATCTTAACTAACCGACCTTTTTTCATTAGGTTATCGTCAGCGGAAAGCTTAGGGCTCAACGTGCAAAGTCAATGAAGTTCAAAGATGGCTACATGATTTCTTCCGGCCAGCCTGTTAAGGAATACATCGATGCAGCCGTGAGACACGTTCTTTTGAGACAGGTTTGCAATTTCGAACGAGCTTCTTCCATGCTTCTACCCCTCGTGCGGTTAGTTTTAGTCTGTTCCTTTTCCCTTAGTTGCTCATCTTGTTGATTGTATCTCAGGGTGTGCTTGGAATCAAGGTGAAGATCATGCTTGACTGGGACCCCAAGGGTAAGCAGGGACCGACAACTCCCTTGCCCGATGTCGTTATCATCCATCTGCCAAAGGAAGAAGAGGAGTACAGGCAGCCAGTCGCCCCTGTACTGCCCGTCGAGATCGAAGCTCCTGCTATTATTGCATGAAGATCCGTTGGTTCAGCAGTGTTGGCATAACCTTTCTCTTGGGGGCGCTTTCGTTTGTTTGGACAATCTTTTGCCTAATGACTTGAAAGTATATTGGAAATTTTGTTCTACTTGTAGTGCCAAGATGTCTGCGGATAATTGGTTGGTTGATGTGGCAGATATTTGCTATAAGATATTTTGGTTCCTCTTTACTTTCCTGTCAGAACGAAGATCTCGTCCCAAAATTGGTAGTCTTGCATGCTTCTGTTTGGTAACTTTAAAATCATATTTTCTAACTCTATAGCTCCTATTATTATATGATTATTGAAGAAAAAAAGATCATTGAATTTTTTTAACCTCGTATTTTAATTTTGTCCGAATACTACTTTACAAGATAGACCAGTTTTATTGACATGGTATCGAACACATCAACATAAAATCTTAAGTGTATTTAAATTAATGGTTTCTATAAACTAATTGCGATTACTCTATCCCGTGTAAAAAGATTACATCTAACTTAAAATTTTACCTTAAAATAAATTTGAAATTGAAATTCTTAATTTTGATTATCACAAAAGAAACTAAAATTAATTTAGATGACATGAAAGTTATAAGCCAGAAGCTCGAGCTAATCCAAGGAGGGGCAATTTCGTAATTCGAGATCATAAAGAGACCGACGCTATTTCAGTCAGAAGATCGTTTCAAGTTATTAACCTCCAAAACAGCCAACTATTTCCCCGCCCTCGACCGAAGTAACTGTCACCTCTCTGCTCTCTGCTCCCTCTCTCTCTCTCAGTTCCGTACAGTACACGGTGAAGATCGGACGGCGGGGGAAGTCCGTCGTCGAGCTCACGGACTACATCTTCTCCACCGTCCAGAACGGCAAGTCTGTAGTCCCTTCTCCCTTCCTTTCTTTCCTTAAATAAATGAAATTTATGTTAGATTTCTTAAAGTATTTAGCTCGAACTAGAGATCATAGATTTTGAAATCGGAGAAACAGAAATGGAAATTGGTAGAAAACTTCTGGATTAACTCGAAAGTTTTCCGGAAAGGAGTGCTTTGCTGTTCGAATAGAGTTCGGATTTGTTTGTTTAGGATTATTGCGGTGCTTAACTTTTGTTGTATCACGGATACGAGTACTTGATTAGGATCGGGCTATAGTCGAGGCAAG
>SOPF01027359.1:0-23896 GCA_012979155.1 Hypericum perforatum
CTCTAAATTCTATCCTTACTTGTGATCCATCCCAGAGTTGACCCCAATAAACACTTCCAAATCCTCCTTCTCCAAGTTTATTATCATAATTAAAGTTGTTCGTCGCTGAGTGTAATTCCTTGAGGGAGAAAATCCGCCATGTACCTTGCTGCTTCTTCCCCCTCTCTTTCCTGCAAAATGAACAGATACTTGAACCAAAAGATTGATGGTGAAAATTTCCAACAAACATTCAACACATGGAGGCTATGCACATTGATTCCAGTCGGCTTCAGATCTTCCATTCAAAAGAATTTCCGCATTACGTTAGTGCTCACAATCTAATAACTCAATCCATAAGTCTACCATGTACCACCTAAGTTATCCACAGCCGCATTTAACTTGGTCAAAACGCTCAGACACAAGGAAATTAATCATTCCACAACTTAAAAGACAGAGCAAATTACAATCCCCATTTGCAGACTTGTTTACCCTCTCCATTCAAGTCCACCATATTTGATCCTCCCCCTTTAGAGTGACTACACAAAAGGCACTTGTTCCCAAGATCAACAAAACAACCAATTGGCAACAAAACCAACCTTGTAATCTTCCATGTTTAATCCAAATCAAAAACCCCAGAAAAAAAAACAAAAAACCAAACCATACAGAGCATCATCCAATTATCCACCAATAACATATGCACAACAACAACAACAACAACAACAAAAACCAACTAAACCACAAACATCAACAACTCAAAATTTTTTTAAAAAAAACAGCGCAACAAAAAGGAAACAAGGCGTACCGATCCAATCCTTTGCCACAGCAAAGAAAAGAAGCAAAAGCCATCTCCAGCCGGAAACCCAACCAGCCAATTGAGAAAAACAACAAAAGCTCCCGACTTTATCTACTTCCTAGCTTGAAGAGCTGTTTTCCTGATCTGGGTCAGTGAGAGAGAGAGAGAGAGAGAGAGAGAGAGAATAGAACAGTCAGTTGAAACTGGAAGACAGATTCTTGTCGGGTTAATACGTTGTCCTTGGAACAGACATGTCCCTTTGTGGGGCTTATGGCCTCTCTCTCTCTCTCTCCAACTTCAAATATGTTTGCCCCTGAGTTTTTGGCGGAGGTTGAAAAGGGGAGGGAAGAGTGTGAGTTAAGTCTTCTTCTGCTACTTGGTGTTCTTGTTCTTTCTCCAACCCATGGGGTCGTCAGTTTCAGTATCTGTCTTTTACTTTTTTTTCCAGTTGAAATGAACTCCTTTTTTAAATACTTAATTTTAGCTTGGTTCGATATCGGCGTTACTTTTGTAGAAAATTTCAAAATTTGAAGTGGCGGGGCCTACTTAATGGCATTACCATTGTCAGAAAATTGGAGAGAATTTAGATCGTATAGATCTGTCAAATTCTTAATGATATTGTTTAAAAATTTTAACGTTTAACTAAACGCAAAATCTGTTTAATAAATTTAATTTTTTACCTATTTTGATGATGCCCGTTATAGTTTTGGAGACAACAATGTTTTTCTTTTTGTGCCAAATCAAAGAGCAGAATCGCTTTCGTCATGTGGGGTCCTCTTCTTGGGTCCCTCTCCATTTTTTGTCAATTTTTATGTTTATTTTTAGGGAAAATTAGGCTAAAATCCGTGTACTTTGGGGATTCAACTATTTTAGTCCCTACTGTGCAAAATAACATAGACGTTTAGTCCCTAGCGGGTCAATCGCTGATGTCATCAGTCAACATAAAAAAATTTAAGACCATTATACCCTTCTTGTAAACCTAACCCAACCCAACCGACCCAACCAAACTCAAACCCTGAACCCAACTAATCTCGAACTCGACCCGACCCAACTGACCCAATCAAACTCAAACCAATCTCTCATCAATATTCATAACCTTAGAACACCTAAACCTGAACAAACAAAAATAACAAAGAACGAATTAATTAACACAAGCACTCAAGATCTTGCCCTCTCTCCTATGTCCAGATCTAGGTATTCTCGAACACCATATTCAAATCTTATCATTTGGCTTCAATCCATTTTGCAAAATAAAACTAAGAACGTGTCGTGAAACCCAGGTCCTAGCTGTGAAAACTGAAAACCAAACGCAAGGCTCAAGTGTCAAATAAGTGTCGGCCATGGATTCCAGAAGGGAAGATGATCCAAACATCATGAACAATCTCTTTAATTACAGCAGCAACTCCAAAATCAAACCCAGTAATCAATAAAAAAAACCAACTCCATCAACCTAGGTATCAGCCATGTGTGGTTGGGCAGCTAAATGTGAATTACTTAATTACGTGGTCCCTTCCCCTTGCGCAGGTGAAATCCTTTTGGGCATTGCCTTCGACCGTAAATCCGATGCTGACATCAGGAGAGGCGGTGTCGTGGAGGCCTATGCTGCCCCCTGATTCTCCCTCTCGCATATCCATCAGCTCCGAGGACCTCAAGGATGACAGGGCCCAGAAGAGCCTTGCTGGTAGGCTGGCTCAGATGTTCAGCAAGGGCTGCGACACTGCCACCGCCCGAACCGTCGATGCTCCTCCTGACCACCTGCCCGAAATGACTTTAACAAACCCTGTCGCCAAAGTTCTTCCTGTCGACCAGTTCTCCTCGCCTAGCTTCGATGAGCTTATAGAAGCAATGTTAGCTAGGGATGTGGCAGGCGAGGTTCCACCCAATCTACCCAGGAGGAGCGCTCGTCGACTAGGCCTATTTGACCTCCCCTCAAGATTTGATTGATAAGAGTTACTAGATGGATGATGGTAAGTGTCCTTTTGTGAATTAGAAAACCTAGTTTCCCTTTTGTTGATTTGAAAATCATCTTCTCGGAAACCAGTTTTCCTTTTGCAATTAGAAAACTGTAATTTCATAAGAAGAAGAAGAAGAAAGAGGAGGAGGGTTGGGTTGGATCGGGTCGCATTGGATTGGGTCAATTGGATCGAGTCGGGTTAGGTTAGGTTTGAAAGAAGGATATAATGGTCTTAAAAAAATTTATATTGACTGCTGACATCAGTAGTTGACCCGCTAGGGATTAAACGTCTATGTTATTTTGCATAGTAAGGACTGAAAGAATAGTTTTGAAATAGTCGGGACTAAAACAGTTGAATCCCCAAAGTACAGGGGCCTTAGCCTAATTTTCCCTTATTTTATATTAGGGTTGTTAGTTGTTACTGGGTCCACGCGTAACGAAGTCTGAAACAAAAGAATTTTGGCAATGTAAAGCGAAGATAAGTTTTTTATATAAAGCTGACATGGACATCACATGAATTTTTTAGATGTTTGAATTTTGAATAGAAATTGATTAATTCATATATGAATACTTCTTAAATAAAATGATATTTGGTGACTGTATTTATTTCTTAGTCTATTTGGAATCATAGATTATCAGATTCAATTGACTTCTCTTGAGTTATTCCAGGGATTATATTTCGGTTCACAAAACGGTTTCATTTAAGTATCAAGTAGAAAATATTTTTTCAAGATGCTATTTTATTTCTTCAAAAAGATAATTTTTAACTTTAATTGCATTTCTCATGCAACTACTTGTAGTGTTTTTTTAACTTAATATACATCTATTTAACCAGCGGCCGTCAATAACAAAAAAAGCTAATACTATCGAATCTTTTATAAAAAAAAAAGGTTCATGTTAATTTTTACCAAGAATTTGAACGTGTGCAACTCAGTACATATTATTTATTGACGAAAAATATTAAGATCACATGCAACTTTGGCTTTTTAAAAAACTACCCCGCCATGAGAAAACAAAATGAGCCTGCATTGCCCAATAATGTTGGTATGATTATGAAGTTTCGAGAGATGATTGAGTAATAATTCTTAATTATGTCCTTGATTTGGTCAACTTATTGTTTTCTTCTCTATTTCAGGTATTTAGTCTATGTAACAGCTGTTTCGCCCTGTAAAATGGTTTGATGCCAACATTTACTTTTAGCCACTAAGGCGGATACAGAGCAAGAGTGAGCTTCGTTGTCAGCTCATAGAGTACTTAAAGCATTAAATCCAGCTTATCCTATTCAAGATCCACTTAACAATTGTTCATATATTTGTTAATTTTTATCTCCCTCTTTTTTCGCGATGTCTCAGTGGGCAACTATCCGGAATTTAGCATAAAAATATATTTTAATTTGCAATTGGCAGCACCATTTCCTAGTATTCGTGGTGGAGACTACATTAACCAAGTTGCCCCCCACCAAAGTTCAAGAGACGGTAGCCACAACAGCCTGAAGCAACAACAATAGCATCTCATAGCTCCGAAAATAAATTTCTCCCATAATAAGTCGGAATTCTTTTTCTGATGGGAACAGAAATAAAATCATTTTCTCATTAAGATTTGTTCAAAAGTCAACCTATAAGGCCGAGACCCCTTGCAAGGCCGAACTTTGGTAAGCCCAAAACAACTACTTGATTAAAATATTAAATTTTCCCATATTAATTTTAGGGCAAATTATCCTCAAGTCTCTGATCTTTACATTATTCTTCTATTGGGTCCCTCTTTTATCATAAATGAGTATTAAATCCTTGTTTTATTCAAAAATGTTGGTCTCGGGTCCCCACCGACCAAATCAGATTTTTTTATTATTTTTTTATCATGTGAAATGACTATTTTACCCTTCACAAAACGACAAAAATAAGATAAAATTTGTCGTTTTGTGAAGGGTAAAATAGTCATTTCACATGTCAAAAAAATAATAAAAAAGTCTGATTTGGTCGGTGAGGACCCGAGACCAACATTTTTGAATAAAACAGGGACTGATTAATCCTTTATGATAAAGGAGGGACCCAATATGAGATTTTGGTAAAGATAAGGGACTTGGGGGTAATTTATCTGATGGTAGGTGGATTGTAATAGCTTTATTTTAGCAAGATTTATCAAAATTTGGGTGATTACCAAAATTATATTTTTATATTCGTAAAATTTAAATTCTAAACTATCTTTATATTAAATCAAAAATTTACCACACGTATCAACTGTTACTATAATTTATGGTAATCATTAAACCCCTACGAAAAGAAGAGCCTGGAGCCATTACCAAGTTTTTCATGTCCTTATTATTTTAATGTGCACCTAGGCACCGAAATTGGATGAGTCCCGTTGGTTTGGATGACTCATCGTTGTTGCCATCCTATTCGGGTTCGAATCCTAAGGTTTGGTAGTAGAGGAAAAAGGAAGTACGCACAAACAACAGAAGAAATGTGTTTATTGAATATTTGAATTGAGGTATTATAAAATACCTTTTTATTTTTTTATTTTATACATTGATTATGAAAATCTCATCAACCACTGTCAAATTCAGCAGCCTAGTAATACAAACGTACCATCATTGCTCATTGGTGTATTTATTCAAACAATTTTATTGTGTACCTTCAAAATTAATTAAACCAGCATTTTATTTACTAAAAATCCAGATCATAAACCTACAAAAAGCCAGCAACTGGAACATGCTATAACTTTTTGGCTTATGTATTTCTGAAAGGTTATTCTTGTATATTTTGTTTGGTAAATCCTTACATCTTGTTGCTTCCCTTAGGCAACCGACACACATGGTGTAATTTTTCTTGTGAATAAATAATCTGAATTGTAAAAAAAACAGAGAGAGAATAAATTTTGGCGATAAGTAAAAGGAAATTAAAATCTAATTTAAAGTTCAATTATGTTTTCTATTTGCAATACAAACTTAAATTTAAAGTGATTACTACAGTAATCAACTAGTATATTATCGAGTGTACAAGAGAAAAAAAAAATCATTATTTAAATAAAAAACCCAAGTTAAAATCGAACGTCTTTTATTCTTATAATAAGTTTTAATTACCAACTTTGACACCAAACTTTGATTAGTCCCGTTGGTTGGCCAACTGTTTGTTGTTGCCATCCGCTGGTTCGAAACCAAAGTGTGTTGGTACAGAGGAAATGAGAGAGATATTATTAAATACCTTTTTTTGTTTAAACGTAGAATTTTTTTTAAGGTAAAACACACAAATTATATTATAAACGGGATTACATAGCGATACAAAAAGATCGCAAGCGCAAGACAAGATAGACGATCAGAAATTGAAACCGATCCAACGAGTGCAAGGAGGCACAGGACGGGGACGAAGAGCGATCGAAAAGGTCCTAAGACCATCGATCGAGGCGGAATCTGCCGAAACGAAGTTCGGTAGGAAAACCTCAAGACAAAGTCGAGAGGGCAACTGAGTGTATACAAGATACACTCAGCAGAGAGCCAAGGTCGACGTGAATCGACCAAGGCAAGATTTTTCTCCCACACCCATTGGACAAGTAACAAAAACCGAAAGCAACACAGAATCGGCAAAAACCGAAACAAGCAACTGCAAAAGCAACAAAGCAAAAATTCGACAAGGCCAACAAACAGATGCGGCCCGGACAAAAGAACAGCACTAAAATTCAAAGGCAACGCCGTAGCATCGCACTCGACAACGACAAGCAAAACAATAGAAACCCAAAGACCTAAGAACACAAATACCAAACTAAATCTAACCGAGGATCCAAAACTCAAAACAAGCCCAGACATTAAGACCACCTGCATCACCTCAACAAAAACAATACCAACACGGCTTTTGAGAACCACGACCACAACCCGTCCCTCGCCAAGGGACGCCCCTGGCAGAACCCACCCATCGTCAAGGAAAGGACCAGTTCCAAGGCCAACACGTCGGGCTGAACTGCGAGCTAGGCTGGACTGGACGGTGGGCTGAGCTAGGTTGTTGACGGTGAGGCAGTACAGGCTTGGAGAGCTAGGTCGACGAACTGGGCTAGACTTCGAGGCAACGGGCTGGACGGCAGGCTGGGCTAGACTGGACAGCGGGGTGGACCGCGGATAGGGCTGGCCTGGACGGAGGCCTAAGCTGGACGGTGAGTCAGCCTGGGCAGAGGAGGGCGAAGAGGGCCAGCTCCGGTAGGATGCTCCGGTAGGATTGAAGAGGCAATGGGTCTTGCAAGGGGGGAAAGGAGAGGCATCCGGGGGAAACATGGGAGGTGGAAGAGGAGTAAACGAATGGGAGGGATGAGGGGGAACAATGGAGAGAGGAGAAATAAGGACAGAGGAGGGCGGTGGTGGGATGTGAGGATAGGAGAGGGGGAGGTGAGGAGGAGAGGAGGCGGCCGGCTTATGGTGGAGAGTGGAAGACGGAGGTGGATGGTGGAAGAGGCTGTGAAAATGGGGAAAAATGGAGAAGGATGTTAAGGAAAGGGAAAGATTAGAGGGTATAAAACCCTAGGATGCTCTACCACGGGAGAGATTTTTTGGTAGAAGGTGATAAGGAGGGAGGAGGAGGGAGGATAAAGATGGAGGAGGAAGCGGAGGAAGGGAAAGTGAGGAAAAGGTTGAAAAAATAGGATATTTTCACATATTCCAAGTCAGAGGAAAATGGGGTGGAGGTCGACTCTCATTGAAGTAGCGATGTGTTTAAACGTAGAATCGGGTGCCGTGTATCTATTTATTTTTTGTTACTCTATTCAACCCTCTCATTGTGTAGGCTGTATCTTCAAAATGAATTAATACCGCATCTCGTTTTAATTATTAAAATTCAGAGCATGAACCTATTGTTTGACTTTGGTGGTCAAGGGTCCGTGATAACAATGGTATCATTTAATAACTAATTTTCTACGGGGTAATAGAGATAGATATAGCTCATGGAGATGATTAAAAAAAAATACACACTTCTTACGGGGTGGAAAATGTTAATTGCCATCGAACAACATACATAGTTCAATTTCGAAGAAACTTAATTTAGAGCTGCAAGAACTGTATATGAACTATATATTATACCGTATCAATTTACTATAAATGATCACGCCTTTTGCTTAACACTTGCAATTCCAACTGTCCAATATCAAGAACAACAATCAAACTATAATTGTCAACTTGACATATATACAACCTAAACAAACACTATAGTGTACCATGCACACAACATCTGCAGCATTCAATCAAGCAAGCATACTGTCATAAATAGACGATAACCGTCGTACGAACGATCCGGGGATTGAATGGGACAGATATACATATTAAGCTTCGTATTAGAACAATCACAATCAACCTCAATAGGGAAAACTTTTCAACTGCTTGGAGCACCGTCTTGTTCAATCTCTCCCACTTGGAGTTTCACATCCTTCTCCTCTGATAAGAAATCAGCACTGTCAGCTACCGAATCATGGCCGTTAAACTCGGTACGCCGGTGAGACTTGAATATTTCATCATTCTCTAGTTCGGCGAGCTTTTCGTTTGCCTCTCCTTTCAAAAGCTCTAGCACCTCGAGCATCGTGGGTCTTCTCTTTGGTTGTTTTTGCGCGCACACGAGAGTTACAAGAACAACTATCTTCAACTTTTCCTCATTATTAAAGAAGCTTCCCCATTCTTCTTTCTCTCCAACGGTCATTCCTCTCCAACGGCCACTTCTAATTCTGGCGTTCTCTCTTCTTCTTCTTTTTTCCTATTCTAGTTCCTATACTAATACCTATTCTATTACAACGCCAGGAATCGAATCTTGGACTTCCCAAACACCTCCCCACCCTTATGCCGCTGGACCAAAGGTCACTTGGCTAGCGTTCTCTCTTCTTATTCATTCATTCTTAATGTTATTCCACATGCCTCTTATTAGTTATATATGCCTAATGGACAAATTATTCACCAGCGTTGTTTGAAATTTATTGTTTTTGTAATATTTATTATGAGACTGAATGAATGTAAAAGAGGTAGTCCAAAATAAATATCTCGTTATTTATTCAGATTATCTGTCTCTGAATAAAACCATGTAGCTTCATAAGATAACAAAGTACTCAAGAGGCAACTAACTGAAACGAATAAACTGTGCTGTCAATTTTTCCAAACCCTAAAAATATTTAAAAAATTCGTAAGCATAGTTATTCCCATATAATGATATTTACATAGTTATAATAGCTCTTGTCACGAGATTACAGCCACGACATTATTAACGAAGAAAGCCCCCAAAACGCTGGAAAAAAAAAAAGGAAATCCCCAATACAAGTTACAACCCACGCTTTCTTCCTACAATCCACTGCTACGCGAAATGTGAAAGCCCATTTAATCCATTTTGACTTTTGAGCCTTTCTGAAGTCAACCTGTAAGGCCGAAACCCCTTGCAAGGCCGAACTCTCATAAGCCCAATACAACTACTTGATTAAAATATTAAGTTCTCCCATATTAATATTGTAATAGCCTTGTTTTAGCAAGATTTATCAAAATTATATTTTTATATTCATAAAATTTAAATTCTAAACTATCTTTTGAAAAATAAAAAATTTTACCACACGTATCAACTGTTACTATAATGGATGGTAATCGTTAAACCCCCACGAAAAGAAAAGCCTGGAGCCATTGCCAAGTTTTTTATGTCATTATTTTAATATGCAACTTGGCACCGAAATTGGATAAAGTCTCGTTGGTTTGGCTGACTTATCATTGTTGCCATCCTCGGGTTCGAATCCAAAGGTTTGGTAATAGAGGAAAGGAAGCAGAAAGAGAAGCAAATGTGTTTATTGAATTGAGGTATTATAAAATACCTTTTTATTTTTAATTTATACATTGATTATGAAAATCTCATTAACCATTGTCAAATTCAGCAGCTTAGTTATACAATCGTACCATTGCCCATTGGTGTATTTATTCAAACAATTTTATTGTGTAGCTTCAAAATTAATTAAACCAACATTTTCATTTTATTTATTAAAAATCCAGAGCATAAACCTACAAAAAGCCAGTAACTGGAACACGTTATAATTTTTTGGGTTATGTATTTCTAAAAGGTTATTATTGTATATTTTGTTTGGGTAAATGTTTACATCTTGTCGCTTCCCTTAAGCAACCGAAACACATGGTGTAATTTTTCTTGTGTTAATAAATAATCTGAATTATGAAAGAGAATTAATTTTGGCGATAAGTAAAAGGAAATTAAAATCTATTTAGAGAACAATTATGTTTTTTATTTTCAATACAAACTTAAATTTAAAGTGATTTACTACAAGAATCAACTTGTATTTGATAAAAAAAACCAAGTTGAAATCTAACTTCTTTTATTCTTATAATAGCTTTTTAATTACCAGCACGACACCAAACTTTGATTAGTCCCGTTGGTTGGCCAACTGTCTGTTGTTGTTGTCATCTGCGGGTTCGAAACCGAAGTATTGGTGTACAGAGGGAAATGAGAGAGAGAGGAAAAGACAAGGAAATCTCAAAGAAGAAACGCGGTGCTTATGAAATGAGGTATTATTAAATACCTTTTTTGGTTTAAACGTAGAAACGGGTGCCGTGTATTTATTCAAGAAGGCCCCCAATATGTTATATGTGCAAAATTTATGAAGTGTTTATGTTTTCCAATAACTAACTTTCTACAGGGTAAAAGAGATAGATAGATACACGGTATAATTTTTTGGGTTATTTATTTCCGAAAGGTTATTCTTGTATATTTTGTTTGGGTAAATCTTTACATCTTGTTCTTCCTTTAAGCAACCGAAACACATGGTGTAATTTTTTATCTATTAATAAAATCATCTGAATTATTTAAAAAAAAATTTGGCGATAAATAAAAGCAAATTAAAACCTATTTAGAGATTTTCTTTTCAATACAAACTTAAATTCAAAGTGATTTACTACAGGAATCAACTAGTAAGTATATTATCGAGCTTACAAGAGAAAAAATCATTATTTTAAAAAGCCCCAAGTTAAAATCGAACTTCTTTTCTTATAATAGATTTTAATTACCAACTTCGACACCAAACTTTAATTAGTCCGTTGGTTGGCCAACTGTTTGTTGTTGTCAACTGCGGGTTCGAAACCGATGTGTGGTACCGAGGCAATGAGAGAGAGAAGAAGAGAGGAGATGAAAGAAGAGAAGTACAGTGTTTATGAAATGAGGTATTATTAAATACCTTTTTTTGTTTAAACGTAGAATCGGGTGCCGTGTAGAATAGTCAGTTGAAACTGAAGACAAATTCTTGTCGGGTTAAGACACCAACAAGCAGTACTAAATTTTTTTTTTTTGGAAGATGGAGGGGCAAGCCCCTTGTATATTAATAATTATGGCCAAGTACAAGCCTACTTAGTGCATGATCCCTCCTCGGCCTCTTATGGAGTTACGACCGTCGGCCTCGTCAAACTCCTCCACAGAAAACCCGATGGGAAAAGCTGTGGAGGGGAAGAGTACCAAGGGGAAAGACCCCATGACGTTGAGTATCGCAAATGTGACCATGCACCATTTGTTCTAAAAGCCCTAACCACTAATCACTGCTCTCGGAAACGCAACATCACTAATGTCTCTCAATAAAGTATCTCGGACTTCAGCTGGTGGGTTCTCCAGATGTATCTTCCCTGCTGGGAGATCAAACCCATGATTAGCAAGTCTATCCGCACAAGAGATTGCTTCCCGATAAATGTGTTGGACCATAACCTCCCAATTCCGCTTGAGTAACAGCCTGATGTCCAGGAGGATGGATGTCCAATTCGTGTTCTCCGTCCCAGAGAGGTCCAACATTGTGGCCACGATTTCAGAATCAACCTCTAGTCGTACCTTTCGGTATCCCTGCTTCCACGCGAGCTCCAAGCCGTGAAACACCCCTCATAGTTCCGCTTCCACTACAGAGCATGTTCCAAGGTTGTAGGCGAACCCGGATACCCACTCACCTTTACTATCACGGATGAGTCCCCCGACGGCAGCCCGTCTAGTAGATGCTCTATATGCCTCATTCGTATTAACCTTCACCCATCCTGTTGGGGAGCACTCCCATCCAACCAGTTCGGTACGCCTTCCATATCTACAATTCATACTTTTCGCCATATCCCACGTCGCTTTAACCTTCCTAGCCCTAGTACTCAAAAGGTCAACCGCGTCCGTGGGCCGTTTCTCACCCTCCTTCCAAACCTCGTAGTTCCTCCATTTCCAAAAGGAGGAAATGGCAACAAAGAATACATTCTGCCACTCAGGTGTTGCCTTAACATTAGTGTCCATCCAGGTCTTCAAATCAGATGAGAAGAACTTTGCCAAATTCTGTCCGTGAAGAGAAAGCAGAGTAGACCATGTTGGCGAAGCGTGGGGGCAATCTCTAAGAGCGTGAAGTACTGTTTCATTTTGTTGACCAGAACAGGGGCAACTTGGGTTATCTGTCATTCTTTGCTTGTTTCAGATTGAGTTTGTCATCAGACCTCTGTGGCCAGCAAGCCACGCCATCGTTTTGAGGCGTTGCAGTCCTTTCCATTCCCAGATATGCCGTGAACAGCTATTTGTCCTTCCCAACTCCTCATCCCGAATAAGAGTGTAGGCAGAAGAAGTTGAGAACGAACCTGACTCAGATAGCCTCCAGATAATCCTATCTTTTCCTCTTTCATGTTTTGGAGTTGGGGTCTCAATTATCAACTGAAGAATAGACTCGGGTAGCAGATGCTCGAAGATGGTCCAGTTCCAGCCTCCCTCCGAATTTACAGCCTCTGCCACAGTCATATTCCCTATGTGAACATGAACATCTTGTGTAGCAACTTCCTCAGGCAAGCCTCTATATGCAGCCATCTATCATGCCAGAATCTGATTGAAGCCCCATCTCTTACTCTCCATTGTATACCTCTTCTCAAAATCGGCCAAGTGGTAGAGAGGGCTCTCTATAAAGGAGAACTGGACTTTTTACAACTACTCCCCGTCTCTTTGTCATCATTACTCATGTACTTTCCTCTTAATACTTTGATCCATAAAGCCTCCTGATTCGTAAGAATTTGCTAACTTAATTTCATCAACAAGGCTGTGTTTTGGTCCCTTAGGTTCTTCATTCCCAAGCCTCCCTCTTTCTTCTTTGTGCAAACCTTTTGCCAAGCGACCATATGTGGCTTCCTCTTCAGTGTGGAGGAACCCCAAATGAAGCTTCTTTGTGCTTTCTCAATCTTATCACATAAGCCTAAGGGGAGCCGTGTAGTTTGCATAGCATAAGTTAGAAGAGCTGCAAGGACCAAACTAGAAGTCGGAAGAGCTGCAAGGACCAAACTAGAAAGTGTGACTTTACCCGCAAGCGATAGGCTCTCAGCACTCCATCCCTGTAGGCGTGTATGGATCTTATCGAGAATGTAACTATAAGTCTTCTTGGTGACTCTCTCGTGCAGGATGGGCATCCCCAAGTACTTTCCAAAATTGTTCGTTGTAGAGATGCCCATCGTATGTGAGAGCTCCTTGGATAGCGATGTGGAGACATTTTTGGACACGAATATTCTCGACTTTCCCTTGCTCACTTTCTGACCTGAAACAAGGCAAAAGCTATCCAAGATGTTGTTAATAATTTTAGCTTGATCAGGCGCAGCTTTAGCAAAAAGAATTAAATTATCAGCAAAAAAGAGGTGAGATAGAGAGGGTTTGTGTCGGGAGAGCTTTATGGGTCTCCAAGTCTTCTTCTTCACAACATCCTGAATCAGGTGATTAAGTTTTTCTAAACATAAGACAAAGAGATACGGGGAGAGGGGATTCCCCTGTCTGACACCTCTGAATGGTTGGAAAGTATTCGTCTCCTCCCTGTTCCATAAAACCTGCATTGTACAGGACAAGATATAGGAGTAGATCAAATCAATCATCCTGGATGGTAGGTTCAGAGAAGAGAGGATATCTCTGACAAAGTCTCATCTAAGTCGGTCGTAGGCCTTTTCAAGATCAACCTTGATGGCCATAAACCTCTTTCTTGTCCTTTTGGCCTTCATAGAGTGGATTGCTTCTTGAGCAATAATGATGTTCCCAGTAATATGACGTCCAGGCACAAAGCTATTCTGCTGTGGTCCAATCCAAAGTGGCATGAACTTCTGAATTCTCCGAGCAAGAATCTTGGTGATAATCTTAAACGACACATTACACAAGCTAATGGGCCTGAAGTGAGCCGGGTACTCCGAGTGGTCCACCTTTGGAATTAGAACTATAGCCGTATCATTTATGGACTCAGAGGACTGTGTGCCTTGAAAAATCTACTGGATGTGTGGAACCAAAGTCTCCTTGATGATCTTCCAGTTCTTTTGGTAGAATACACATGAAGACCATCGGGCTCGGGGGCTTTTAAAGCTCTAAGCAAAAACAGCATGTTCTGGATTTCCTTTTCGCTAGAGAGCAGCCAGCCCTGCAGCCTCATGATTTGTAATCTGATGAAAACAACAATCGGTCAGGAGTACTCTACTACCCACCACATCCTCGCGATACAAGTTTTTGAAAAACTCCACAAGGTAGTCTTTAAGCTCTTGTTGGTCCGTAATCCAAACTCCATTGGGGTCCCTCAGGCTCTCAATTCTGTTTCTCTTGCATCGAAGCACTATTAAGGAGTGAAAGAATCTAGTATTCTTGTCTCCATTGAATGAAATCCTTTCTCGATTTTTGTCTCCAAACCATCTCCTCTTGTTCCAGGGTTTTACCCAATTCCATCCTTAACTCTTTCTCTAGATTGATTAGGAAGGGATTCCAATTGGAGGTTAGAGCTTTTTGGATGCCCAGGATTCGGTTCTCAAGCCTCCTCTTGCATTGGTGCACGTTACCAAAGACTTCTTTATTCCAGCCTTACGCTTTTATGGCAAAATTCTTGCAAGCCTCAGGTAGCGATTTGGTGATATCCTAGGCACTTTGTACAAAATTTGGGAAGTCAGGACTCGCATGCTAGGCAGCTTGATAGCGAAAAAGCCACTTAACTGGCCTAAATACCATTCTTGGGTTCGTTTTGATAAGCAGTGGATAGTGATCGGACTTGGGTCGAGGAAGATGGTGGACTTGTGCCTCTGGGTAGAGCATTCGCCATTCTAAGTTTGCAAGTCTGTGGTCAAGCCTTTATTGAACCCTATTACGTGCCCAAGTGAAGCGAGGTCCAATGAAGCTGAGATCGATCAGACCCGTAGCTTGAATCCACTCTTGAAACTAGAGGTGTTTCTTTCCAGTCATAGGGGCTCCTCCCCGTTTACCATCTGCCGGTGTATAAATGTTGAAATCTCCAGCTGCGAGCCATGGAAAAAAGTTAGTAAGAGCAATAGAGGACAGGCAATTCTAGAGTTCCTCCCGCTCGTTAGCTCTTAGACTAGCATAGATAGCCGTCAGGTTCCTTTGTTGATTGATTTCCATATGAATGAATTGATTATGGATCTTGCTCACTGAGATATTGGTCCGCCCTTTATTCCAGCAAACCCAAAAGATTCCTTTATTCCTTTTTTGGTCTTATCCAAATAGGATCTTTTAGGATAGATTTTATTGGGTATTCTTTGTGTATATAAACACTGATGTAAAGTTGTTTTATTCATGGAATAGTACACCAAAAAATTCCCAACTTCCTCGAGCGATTCCTTCTTTCTCGCGTTGCCACATTCTCTTTTCCTTCAATTAGGCTCAATTCGTTGGGCTGAATGAATCGGACAACATGGGTTGACCAATTCAGGGCCACATCAACCGCCTCACGAACTATACATTGCATGATCGGTTGACGCCATGTCATTGTGCCGCAACGCTGACACATTTTTTGACGAACTACATAGCATAGATTACACGTTAAATCTATCAATTTCTATACCCAGGGGCTTTACCCTTGCTAGGGCTGAGCAAGAACCCGAAAAAACCCGACAACCCGACAACCCGCGCACACCGACGCACCGCCACAAATTAGCCCGAGGGCCAAAACGGTGTATTGGGTTGCTATTTGGTGTAACCTGACATCGTCGGTGTACTTTCGGCGTTGTTTTTACCGAGCCCGCGACACTGATACACCGACGTCGTTATATATATATAGAGAGAGAGAGAGAGATATCCCAGTTGAAAGTGGCATACTATGCTCCGTCAAGAGCCGCCTGAACTCCCCTTCCAGTGTATCCAACGCTGCATCCAACAACGCAGCGAGGCCCACGGTGCGATTAATGTGGCCACCAGCAACTGCGAGCGCATCCTTGTCGGCACAAATGGGGAGAACAGCTGCCTCCGTCGTATATTTTTTTAACAGTTTATTTTATGGAACCATTTTTTTAATATAATTGAGGAAGAAAGAGAGAGGTGGAAGAAGAGAAGAGGCATACGTGGTCATGTGATAAGGGTAGGTAACACCGCCAGCCCGATAAATATATAAATTACCGCCACACCGTCAGCCCGTCGGTGTTAGTAAAAAAAATTACACCGTCGGGCTCATTTTAAGGAGAAAATGGTGATCGGTTTCGGGCCCATTAAATGGGCCAAAACCGTAAACCCGATGTTTCCTCAGCCCTAACCCTTGCTAAAAAAAGGGAAGATAAGTTTTCATATAAAACTGACATGGTCATCGGGATCAGAACTTTTGGGATATTTGAATTCTGATTAGTACTAATCGATTAATCCATATATAAATACCTCTTAAATAAATAAAATGACATTTGGTGATTGTATTTATTTCTTAGTCTGATTGGAACCACAGATTTTCGGATTCAATTGACTTCTCTAGAGTTATTCAAGGGAATATATTTTGGTTCACAACACGGTTTCATTGAAGTATCAAGTAGAAAATATTTTTGTCAAGATGTAATTTTATATATTCAGAATGATAATTTTTAACTTTAGTTGGATTTCTCACCCAACCTCGACACCGAACTTTGACAAGTCCCATTGGTGAAAAAGAAGAATGAATAGCTGTGTTTATGAAATGAGGTATTATTAAATGCCTTTTTCTGTTTGACTGTTGATTATGAAAATCTAACCAAGTGCCATCAAATTCAACAGCCTGATTCTACGGTCGTCCGTTTTGTAGGAATGTTGATACTTAAATTATCTGGTTCCATTAGTGTTTTTATTCAATATTTTTTTGGTATAACATTCAAACTTCCTATAGTGTAGCTTCAAGATCACTTAAAACGGCATCTCATTTTATTTACTAATATCCAGAGCATGAACCTACAAAGCCAGCAACTGGAACACGTGGTGTAATTTATTGGGCTATTTATTTGTGAAATTAAGGTTATTCTTGTATATTGTTATTTGGGTAAACCCGTTGTTGTGCTGTGCGTGTAAACTCAATTGGATGATGGAGGGTTACATTAAGAAATTGTTGCGACATCTCCATGTCCTCGGACGCGACCGACCGGCGCCGGAGGCGCGTGTCACTTGGGTGATATCGTCGAGATCGGATCTTTGTTAAGTCTCTTTTAACCAATTTAACAGCATGGTGAGAACAACATTATGCTACAAATAAACATTGTTCACGCAGATTTTATTTTAACTAGAAGACCTTGTAGTTATTCATCTTTTTAATTCTATTTTCAAAATTAATTTGGGGTTACCGTTCCATGTTAGTGTTACTTCATCAAAAATGAAAACATAAACCAATAAAAAGGCAAAAGGTTAAAGTTGATATTTCCGATTAGTGCGACTTGCGTAAATCCCTGTTTTGGAATGTAAAAATGTATCACGCAAGTAGATTTTATGTATGTATGTATGTATAGCTTTTGGCTTTAAACAATACTGAAATTTGTTATTCTAACAAACAATTTCTTTTATCATTTATGCAAAAAGGTGGCAATTTAACTTGATGACCACTGAAAAAATTAAATATGTTGTCGTCTTACTAACCAAGTAATAATTGTTGATTATCTAGCTTAAGAGTGTATATGGGACTAATTAGTCCAATATAAAACAGATGATGTTAATTGTCTAGCTTAAGAGAGTATATGAGATTAATTGGTCCAATATAAAGTAGATAGAGTTAATTGTTATTTTTTAGTAGCCAAGTCAATTATTTTCAGTTATTTTTTTAAGATTTATACCAACAATATCAACTAATCTGAAAGTAATAAAATTTTCTTAACAAATCTCAATGCCCATAGTTACAATATTGACAAATCATGAACTCCGCCTTTCATTAATCCTTGGGCCATGCTTATTTAATAAACCAAAACATTTTACTTCTTCTTTTATTGGTGGGGGACCCAACATGTTTCAAAACCGAATACCAATATCTCCTAAAAAAAATCAAATTCAAACATCGAAAAATTTGAAAATTGTTTCCTTCTTTTGGTGAAATTGAAACTCGTTTTCTTGTCCTAACAACTGACCGGCTCGCAACTCTATATGAAGCAGCCCAATTTTGTGAAGTCAAGTGGCATTTTTTTTTCTTTGGTAATAAAAGTTCATAATTTATTAAAAATATGAAAACTAATATAGACTTGCAAAAGGCTGTTTAATTAGACAATGTACAAATCTTTGTAGAAAATCTACAAAACGATAAAGGCTTAATCCTAACTTAATATCATTTCCATTAGGCTCGTAATAGGATAAGCACAAAGAATGTGATAATTAATGTATTTGGAAGCAGCCCTCGAACAATTGAAACTTTTGAGGCATCGGAAGAAGAGAATTTACTCCTTGCTCCTGTCAAGTCTCCACCTTCTGCCGAAACATGTTGAACCGTCTTTGCTGAACCGGAGGCCGGTCCGACCGAGTTGCTACATAAACCAATACCCATGTTCATGTCATCGTCTAAACCGGAATCACCACCGTAACATAGTCCAATGTTATTCTGAAGCTTGAGTTTCCTTTTCATCCTCCAAACCAAGTCCTTCCCGAATGGAATTGGCCCTGATAATTGGTTGTCGTTTAGCCTCAGCTCCGCCAAATTCCTTAGCTCCTTGAAGTTGGTGGGAATCGAACCGTTGAATCGGTTCCCATCAAGGTGGACCACCCGAAGGTTTGTTAACCGTCCGAGTGAGTCCGGTATCGGACCATTCAACCCGACATTCGATAGGACCAGAATAATTAAACTCTTCATATTGTCAAACTCGACGCTAGATAATGTAACAGATGACATTGGATTTCCTTTCAACATAAATGCTTGAAGAGAAGTTAAATTTCTGACTGATGTTGGCAAAGGCTTAGAAAGTCGGTTGTAGCTTAAATCCAATAGGATCAGCTCTTTTAACCCACCAATTGACTCGGGGATCGATCCGGTGAGCCGATTCCGACTCGCATCCATTTTGATCAAAGATTGCCAAGAACCGATGATGGGTGGAATTGAACTATCGAGAAGATTTTGACTTAGGTCTAGGATACTCAAATCTGGAAAGCTTCCATCGGGTATTGGACCGGTAAGTTTGTTGTTGCTCAAATCTAAAGTTCGTAAACCGGTCAACGATTTCAAAGAAACCGGAATCGAACCGTTGAGGTCATTGTGGTGAAGGTCTAGGGTTTTAAGATGGGTAAGGTTACCCAACTCATTTGGAATTGGGCCCACATGCCCATTTTCCCGAAGAACTAATGTTTGCAAAGATGGGCCCAATTGGCCCAAAAACGAAGGTATGGGCTGTGGGCTATAAGTGAAGCAACGGTAGAAAAACACACTCTTGAGGCGAGGGAGTTTGGCAATGGACTCGGAAAGGTAGGACTTGGCCGGATCACAAACCGGGAAGGCGGTGTCGTCCGACAAGGCGCCGAACGACAACGACACGACGTGCAACACGTTGTCCCTGTCCGGCATGCACTCGATCCCATGCCAACGTCCACGGCACACGTCGGGGATGTCTGTGGCCCAGTAGTTTCCGGTGGCCCGCATTATGTCGTAGACGGCCTCTTGCTCGCGTGCATCGGTACGGGCCCGATTCTTGCTCAACGGAAGCCCGTTTTGCGGCCCATCAACCAAGTCGGATTGGTTGTTGGAATCCGAGACAATTATAGTGTAGGATCTAGCATTTGGTAGCAATGAAAAGATTAGTAGTACAAGTGCTTGTAGAATTGGTGACATTTTGAGGTATCTTATATCTCTTAAAGGGAAGCTTATGGTGTGATTTGGTATTGTGTGGGTATTTTTGGGGTATTTATAGAGGGGAATACAACTTGGAGGAGAGTTAAATGAGATGGGCCTAATGGGTCAGAGACAGATAATGGTTGGTGGGTATAACTAGGAAAAACAATTATGGGATCACGAGATTGGGGAGGCATAGAAATAAATGTTCCAAAAGAATTCGTGAATTAATTGGTTTCACGAGATCTTCATTTGTTTTTTGTTGGTTCAGGACCAACCAGCATCGTAGCATCTCTATTAATGTAAGAACCGGAACCATTCCAGCAAAAATCGAGGAATTCTTTATATCTTTCAACTTATTTGTTAATATACTTCATAGAATTTTGTGTTAATTTTTAAAATTTGCTGTGAATTTTTTTTTTGTTAATTGCCTGAGACGTGCCATATTTCGGAGAAAAATTTCTGGAATCTAGTGGTCAGCAAAGCCTAACAAGGGAAAGCTCTCTTGACTCGGTCCACTAACTCCCCCGAAAATAAAATTTAAAGATTCAAGTTTTATAATTGTTTTTTTTATAATGAGTTTTAGAATTCTTCAAACAGTAATTATAGATCTCCTAATGTTCATTGGTGAAATTTTTTAATAAATAAAAAGGTCAAATTAATAAGTAGGTTACAAATTTTATTATTATATTTATTAGTGTTCGTAACTGTATTCTATATATCATATCCGAGGAATTAAAAAACAATCCATCACCGACCTAAAAAAAGTAAAAACAACAATTCATCGATAATAGGCCTGGATAACAAGTCGAGTGTTGGGCCTCAACCTAGTGAACTTTATTGTTCTAAACCAATTAGCCCACTAGCCCATTACTGAAATTTATTTTCATTTTTTCTTGATAGTTTACTCACTTACTTGACCTTTTTTCTTTACACTGGACCAGATTCACTTTAATTTATTTCACTTCAAGCTTCTGTTTAACTACCTTCGTATGTGTCTAGAACCGAAGCTAATGAGGAAAAGTGCACATCCAAAAAACAACTTATTTGGATATTATTATTTTCCGCAAAATTATTATTGGAAATCCCTGATACATGTAACCACAGATTAATCTTAAGATAATTTATATCTAATTATCGTAGCTTGTTAGATAGATATTTATATTTAGTCATTTTATACGAGCTCACATATACTATTAGGTCTAACAATAAGAGTAATTCGTGATTATTTTTTAAAAGAAGAGAGCGGGAGGAACACCCATACCGAAAATTCAACTCCTTGTATTATTCTAGGATGGCATCTGACACCAAACTGCATTAGTCCTAGTTGGTTTTGGCTTCCTCTAAGGAGTAACCAACCTCTGGGTCGAATTGTAGTTTGGTATCAGAAACCAACCGGAACAAGTACTTGCTCTAAAGAGAGGTATTATAAAATACCTTTTTAAATTATACAAAACAAAAATTTTAAAATCACCTTGAAGTTTTCCATTAGCCTGGAGCTCTATGGTCGTCAATTAATGTTCCATATTAATTTACACAAAAAAAAAAAAATTAATGTTCCATATTAATCATAACCAACACAAACAAATTTGATATTTTCTAACGAATGTGATAAGTATTAAGATCATTTCCATACTATAAAGATGTAAAGTGTTTTCAAGTATTATTGAAGAGATAATTTTTTCAAATTTTTAAAATTTGTTGAGCACTGTTCAAGGACGGTCTTATAGCGAGAATGAATATAAACAGATATTACAAAATAACCTCCTTTTATTATGTATGATTAAGAATAAATTATAAATGCATTTTGTTTTAGCAAAAAAAAAAATCATTCCCAAGTATTATTGTAATTGTAGGCCATACAAAAAAGGCTTGTTTTTAAAGGATATACAATAAAAGAGTTTGAATAGGAAAGAAAAGCGTTTATCAATATCCAAACCCTTACCTTTTCTATTTGTATAAATACTGATGTCCAAATCTTAATACCAAACTTGAAACTGACGCGGTGGTTCGGCTCCTTCTCCTTGGTAACACCGTAACAGCCAGCTGCTTTAGAGAAGGGAACTGCAGAAGGATAAAATCAATAAACTGATATTTTTAGTTATTATAAAATACATTTTTGTTGAATTATATAATTTTATCTGTGCATCCAAACTTTTATATAACTTATTGCTAATATACTATCCTCGTGCAACAAAAAAAAACGAAATTATATAGGTGACATACAATATGTTAGATCTACAAGCATCCTCCAAAAGTCAAACTTAGCCAAACGAACTTCCAACTTCAATCTCTTAAATAAAGAATCACAATTAGGTATGCAATAAGAGAACATATTTACTTAAAAAAACATAAATAAAAAAATAATGTTGAAGAATAAAAATATCTTTGGATTTATCAAGATAAATCCGAGCTAGACCGAGGTGGTGTACGGCCTTGGAAGACTTCAAGAGCAGATTTGGCAGACATGAACTCATCAAAACAAGGGTGTGGAGAGGTTGGAGCATATCGAATTGGAACTCCCCGATCTCGTTGATTTAAGGGGACCTAACAACATTAAGCCCGGGATGATCCAAACACGTTGAGTTAAACTGGTCAAGTCAAGAATGAGCATATGGAGATTAGATGAGCTTCAAACACTTTAAATTGGTCGATCAAAACTCATTGAAACAGGGAGATACAATCCCATCGAATTAAAAGATCTGGCGAGGCTCAGCTTGCAAAGGGCTGATGACTCAATCTCGTCAAATTAAGAACGAGTCAATGATTCGATAGAAATATGTGTAAACCAGTGAATTAAGACATGAAATTTTAATATTACCAAACTAGAGCAAGGTAGGATTAGCGAGATAGTGGTGCAATGGGGATCGTCAAATTGAGACGTACTTGCTCAAGCTAGTGAATTAAGGAATTAAAAGGGATGAAGTTGATACATGCTCGAGTGAATTAAGAGGGGGCTCAAACCAATGAGCCAGAGTTTGAAATGGATAAGCATCAAAAGCGTCGAATAAGGATAAGCACGCGATGAGGCCAGATAAGTCGAAGTATCTCAAGTAGAAATAAGATAAGGATATATGCAAGTGAGATAAGTGCTAGGAGTTGGAATTCGACTACAAACGGACTCGCCTATATAAGAAAGACAAGAGACGAGAAAAATGATCATACACCACCAAATTAAATCACAAAATTTTTATCGAAATTATGGCTTTTATCTTAGTGTAACTTAGTCTTAGATTAGCTTAATAATATAATAGGCTAGTTAGTTCGGCTTCTGCTGTCCACCTTTAAAAAATAAAATTTATTTTCGTCGGATAAGGATGCAAAATGTTATTACTTATATATAGGTTCATTATTTATAATCTATAGTTTTAAATTATTATTATGGGTTTTATTTTAAATAAAATTCTAGTTAATAGATTTATTTTAGTTGTTTATAAATAGGACCTATATTATTGTTTGAGTTGATCAATTGATTTTGATAAATAAATATTAGGATCTCATTTTTGCGTCTAATTTTATTGTTCTTGTTTAACAAGTCTTCTTGCTACATCAAGGAAACTCTTTCCCCAAGTACCTATAATGAAAACACATCTCTTTTAAATCTTGTTTATCATTCTTCACAACGATGTGAACAAGAATGAGGAGCAAGCTTCAACTGTGATGGTTTTGCTTATTATCCTTTGGTGGATTGGGGAATCTTTGTGGTGGATACTTTGAGATTTGTACTATCTAACATCGAAGTATCTAGTACATGTTTTTTGGTGTAAACTTTTTTAAGAGAAATACAATTACTTATTAAAAAAAACCTTTAAAGGAGATGTGTTTTAATTTTAATTTAAAAAAAAATCGATACGATATTTGTCAAAGTGTAAGTCAAAACTTCACTTTGACCTCAATTCTTTTATTATTTTCTCCTCCATTCTTACTACCTTTTTTCCAACGTTGGATACATAGAATCAAATAACCATTCGTCAAATTAAAGGAATCATGATCACTACTCAACACTATCCTATTCCGTATCCAAAAGTGGATAACGTGGTCTAAGTACATATGTCACACAAGTATTTAAATAAATTAGCAAAAAAAAAATCTTATATTTTGATAGATATTTATTCAAATTTTTGGTATACAACCTCGTAAAATCTTGTTAAAGAACTTGATTACACGACCTAAGTAGATCATGTATT
>SOPF01027360.1:0-24088 GCA_012979155.1 Hypericum perforatum
ATATATATATATATATATAAAGATGGTAAATTACGAGGGTATAGAAGTTTCTCAAATCATCGCCACCAATATTGACCCTGGGCTGGTTGACGACTTGAGAGGGTCTGAGCTCACATCCATTTTGAACCTCTCTGTCGTTGTAGTTGACCCTCATGAAGATTGACCTCGTGAATGGGTCCAGCACATCTCCTATCACACGCCCCACTACCAGTGGATCTCCACCCCTCCTCATCTCGGGTCCTACTTAGTTAGATCAACCAATAATGAAATCGTTATACGAATACTTACCAAGTACAACGTACGGCTGGAGTACTAGTGTTATTGACTTATTGTGATATAGCTAAGGCTAGGCCGGTCCTTAGTAGTGTTGAGCTGCGAGGGAATGAGGGTCATAAAGAGGCATTTTTTTTTTTTGGTTTATCCCAGAGAATATTAATTTTGATGAACTGGTTTAGACCGACCCTCAATCTGGAATCTCCGGTCGCTGGAAATGGCAGACATCGGCATCCACCTTATCTGGATTTCACAAAGATTAACCATGAGATCTCAAGGAGATTACGTTTGGAGATTAGACACAACCATATCAAGTTATTGCTTACCTTTTTTTGTATTTGATTATATGTTCCCGTTTCTTTAACAAGTTAGTTAGTTCGGGAACCTTAATTGGCTGTACGTAATACATGCGGCATAAACAAACACATCAATTTCTTCAAGATCTACCAACGACCTGAAATTGCCGATAAAGAGCTTAGTTAGTTAATACATTTTGTTTCACAGGTCCCGACTAATTTAGATTCAAGTAGCTAGCGTAATATCTTAGAAACATGTCAAAATTCTCCAACAAATAATAGACAATAATATTGTCTTCCCAAAGAATTCAACAAGATCGATCTAACACTTTCATACATATTACTCACTCGTCCACCACCGGAAATACCACTTCTAATCTGACTTGCATTTGTTAATGCCGCCAACATAAAATTTGAGCCAAGATCAAAGTCCTTGGTTGGATTTTCTTTCTTATAAGTAGATTGTGTTTCACCTTAGTTGGATTAATGATAGCTTGCTTCATTACGGACAAAACGAATTCCGAATTGTCTTTCATTTCCAGACATAAATTGTAGTTGGTGGTCATGCATATTATATGGATATTATACGTATACGTAAGTAAATCGCTCGTAAATACAAGTTAACGTATGTGAGCACATAAATTCGATGCAACTATATAGACGATTCAGAAAGGGATGAGGGGCTAGTGCCCAAAGTTGCACTTCTTTTGTTATGATCCGCATGTTCGGATATTTATCGGGGCGCCCAGAAAACAATTCGAGATAAAGAGAAAAGACTTTTGTATGATTTGTTTTCAGTTAAAAATTATAAAATAAAAATAGTCAAGCAACACTTAGCCATCTGACAGATGAAAATTGACACAGGGAAATTGTTATTTTTGTAATTGACAATATAAATCAATGGATCTGGTAGATTTTCCAATATCGAGTTACAATAAGTTATTTATATTTAGAAGGTACTAAAATTGTACACATGCATCAATTCACCAGAGAGGGAGTGCCACGTAATAAAATGCCCCACTGGACCACACGACTTTTAACATAATGTCCCAAAAAGACAAAAAAAAAATTTCAAAATAATGGAAATCGACCCAGACGACCACATACAATATACAAGCTTGACGGTAGTAGGATTCGAACCCTCCCAATACAAACTTAATGTCAGACTTATTTCCATCCTTCCACACTTGTATTGGTCTACATCCTACTATATTCCGTTGAATACGGACATGAAAGGGAAGCAAGTAGCCATGTATCCAATCCAGTGACCATATCATTGGAAAAGAGGAGACATCAAATTTGCCATATCCTTTGTTTTTTTTCATAAATCTCGATAATGTAACTAAATAATCCATATTTGAGTTTTGGTAGAAGAAATTTCAAAAAAAAAAAATTAACAAACATATACCGACGATATATTTCAAGAATTGTTCATTTTTCTGGAAGAATCACAAAATTGACATATAAGCATTTTCCTCTAGCGATTTTGTGATAGGTCATTACGTCCCAAAAGTCGGACACAATCCATTAGATGACTAAAATCACTTGGTGGATGGAAGCTCGCTGTAAAAATAGATATCGTCAGAAAATAGTGAATTAAAATACCTCATTGGCTAATTAATTTTGTTAAAACCGAACAATGGATCGATGCTAGATTGAACGTGATGTGATGAGGTAGAGGAATCGCTTTTTATGGATTACTTTGGGGTCATTTTCTTGTTCGCCAAATGACTTGGTCTCCGAGGTCGAGTGGTCAGCTTTTTTGCGGAAAATATCCGAACGCCGCTACGGTGGGGCCCACCGCTCCTCACGGTGCAGAACCTTCCTTATTTAGTAAGTCCCTTGGCTGCCTATCGACGCAGGCCACTCAACTCACCTGCCCAAATTCCTCTTTCTTTTTATCTCTTATTTTGTTTTTGTCAATCACATCACGTTATCCGCTAACTGCTTCCGTATTCCATTAATTTAAAAATCCGGTATTGTTCGACTTTATTTTAAAAGTTGGCACGATAATATATTTCACAAGCTTTAAAATCTTATTTTTCTGTAAAATGTTGGAAAATGTTCGATGCGCGATGAAAGTGGTAAATAAAATGTGACATGAAATATGACTAATAAAACATCAAATATAAAAAGACAAAAATAGTTTTTTTTTTCTCTTCTGAATACATAAAAAATAGAATCTTGTAAATAGAAGTCTTCATAAATGTTGCCGTCCAAATTCTCTAAAGATTTTCCTAATCAACCCAAATTATTTGCCAATATTTTCTTTATGTTGTGTGGGACCCCAGCATAGGAGTACCCAAGTTATGTTGTGTGGGACCCCAGCATAGGAGTACCCAAGTCATTTCTGGTCATTGTTCCAATCTTTTTTATATAGATAAATTTGTATTAACATAATTATATTACATTCGATAATGATTGAACTTGGACTTTGATAATTTTGTCAACGTATTCTGTCATCAGACCAAATAATTTTATTTGGCCGTTGTTTAAAATTTTTAAATATTTTTACACTATAATTACACCTAATAAGGATTGATTTGGATCTTTGTCAACTGGTAACGCCTAATGTTATCGGAATAGTTTTCAATTTCACGGTCCGACCGGTCGACCGCATTTCGGTATGAAGAACGGTAGACGAACACATGTACTAGATCTAAAAAATTAAAAATTTGCTCAGCCACCTAAATCTACCCGACGCCGAAGCTAAAAAAAAAAGGAAGTTGAGCCCGCCTCTGACCATGCCGCTGACCCACCACAAATGCCGGACTGTACCACCGACGCCAGCCTCCGAAGCTTTCTCGGCCTCCGACATTTCTAGTAGCCAACCACCGACAGCAGCCTCTGAACCCCGACTACCTCCAAAGCCCGACCACCTCTGAAGCCCGACTACCTCGGAAGCCCGACTACCGCTCCATGTGAGACGCTTGAACTCCGGTGACTCCCGTGAACTCCCGTAGCTCCGAAGGTCAGTAGCTTTAAACCTCTCATCTTTTGAATTCGTACCTAGAAATTGCTTTTGTTGATTGTCTGCTATGTGACTTGTAAAATTGTTCGCTGGAAAGCAGTTTGGCCCATCTGAGCTTAATAAATTCTTGGTGTGCTCTTGATTTATGCCTGATCGTAGTCTTTTGATTGCGATTTTTGTGCTCAGATGATCTTGGGTTTTTTTGGGTCACATTATCTGCTTAATCGATTTGCGAGTGTGAGTTGTTAATTTACCAACTAAAATATTATTCGTCTCCCGCCCAAGATCCCAGCATGACAATTCACGAGGCTCTTGAGATTAATATGCTCATAGATCCTAGTTGATTATGATTTATGATCAATTACATAATTCAGTTGAACTCTTTTTGCATGTTCTAGTTGACATTGTCTAAGTTTTACATGTTGATAGGTGAACTTTATGTTATTTAGAATGAACTTTATATTGGTTTTTGATGTATTGATATTATTAGGAATGAACTTTAAGGTTATTTGGAATGAACTTGATGCGTGTGTAATCACGTGTCCGTTTGGTGTCATTTGGGTGTGTGTTTCGTTGTGTCTTGTGTATGTTCAAAGCGTATGTTGTTGAGTATTTAGCTTACTTTGGATGTTGAGTCAAGAGGGGATTCTATTGATTTTATGTGTTCACGCAGGTGGAAGGGCAAAGTTTAGAGAGTCGGGAGGTTTGAGCTGAAGAACGGTTGTTGATCGGATGAAGATGCTACAAGGGCTAGTGGTCGCTGATTCATAGCGGGCACTGGGTGCTGGAAGAAGCCTCAGACCAAGCGGACGCTACCTCATTAGTAGGTGCTGGAGCTCGGCTGTTCCGTGTGTTTTGATGTCCTATTTAGTTAAAACCCTAGACGGGTGTTTAATTATTTTGGTTCGGCTATATATAGGCCATAAGCCTTAAGTTAGAATTAGTCTTGGACAGTTTTCACACAAGATTCATTAGAACTAGTTTTAAATCTCTAGTTTTAGTTCTTTACTTTCTTTTGCAAGGATTATAGTCAATCATTCGGGATTCTCAAGTAACGAGGTATTTTATATCTTGCAATACAAGAGTTGTATTTTCATTCAATCTCCTTGTTTGTTAATTACTTGATTATTTTGTTTTGTGTGTTCTTGGATTGAGATTGACAACCTTGATTCCTAGCACGAGATTATATCTGTTTCATTTTGTTTTGTTTCGTTTGTTTATCTTTACTTAGATATTATTGTTAGGGTTTAAGATTGACAATCCTAGATTTGAATATAATATTATTTGTAGGTTTAGAATCACCAATTATCGTTTAATTAATCTGTTTAGCTTAAGATTTAGGAATTCATAATCTGATACTTATCAAAATTGATTCTTCTGTCCTTGTAAAGATGATCTTAATTACCACTATATTACTTGTGTGATCGTGTTCTCTTGTATATATTTTTAATTCAAAATTTATTGCATCAGAACTTATGTTATTTGGAATGAACTTTGATGTTATTAGGTTTTTTATATGTATATATATGGTGAAACTATGTCAAAAAAATTGTGTTTCCACCAGCAGTTCAACCGGTAATACCTTCACTACATGGGATGAGTTAGCAGATAAGTTCCTTGAGAAATACTACCCTCTAGGCAAGACTACTTAATTGTGCAATAAAATCTCTCAATTCAGGCAAATGAGTGGAGAATAATTACATGAGGCATGGTATCGTTACAAGGCATTGTTTAGAGACTGTTGCACTATCAGATCCCAGATTGGATGCTCATTCAGATATTCTATAATGGATGTGATCCATAAATTAGAGTAAATCTAGATGTATCAGGTAGAGGAACACTGACAGAAAAGTTAGAAGCTAGCGGGCTACGGATCATGAAGCCATGGCAATAAACAACCACAAGTGGAGAGAGCAAACAGAAAGAAAGAAGGTTGCGAGTGTGCAGGACAACAACTAGATCACTGCTCTCCAAGCACAAGTAGCCGCTCTCACACAGGTGGTCTAGTATGTATTCAAAAAACAATATACACATCCACTACCTCAGATTTGCAACATTGGCACTAGTTCACATGGTACTAATAATTATTCTTTCATTGATGAATTAGTAAATTATTTGGGTAATGCAACTAGGAATAATGCATCTATTCATGATCCATATTCAGCTATATATAATCGTGTTTGGAGAAACCACCCAAATTTTTCTTAAAAAAATAATGCAGGTCAATAGGTACCTTAGCCACAATAATAATTCCAGCCATATCAACAAAAGTGGCAACATCAAGTACCACCCTAATAAGATCGCCAGAGTGAAGATGAGTTGAAGAAACAAGTACTAAGCCATGGAGCCACAATCAAAAACCTAGAGGTACAAATTGGCTAGTTAGCAATACAACTGAATGCAAGATAGCCAGGCACACTTCCGAGCAATACTGAGGTTCCTCTCACTAGGCAGGAGTACTATAAAGCCATCATAACTCGGAGTGGGCTAGAATTGGGAAATAGTATAGTAAGCTCAGTGGTAAAACCTCCAATGAAGAAGGTAAATGAGGAGAAAGAAGAGCTCAAGGTGACTCCTATAGTAACAGAAAAGACAAACCCATGGCGAACTCTACTAAACTAATGCCAGAAAGGACTTATCCTCTACCACCCTTCCTCGAATGACTACAGAAGCAAGCATTGTACCCTAGCTACCAGAAGTTCCTAGAACTATTCAAGAACCTCCACATCAATATTCCACTCCTTGATTCCTTTGAACAAATGCCAACCTACAGAAAGTGGATCAAGAAGTTCATTATGAAGAAGAAGAACATTGATAACTTTGAGGTTATCCCGCTAACCAGAGATTGTAGTGCTATTTTACCTCACACGATGAATTACCCATGTAGTTTTGCACTATTTGGGTTGAGACATTCAAAAAGGCACTAATTGATCTTGGCTCCAGCATCAATTTGATACCTTTCTCGATATTTAAGAAGCTTGGTTTAGGAGACATAAAAGCCATATCAGTAGTTCTTCAGCTTGTAGATTGGTCAGTCACTAGACCAAAGAGAATAATTAAGAACGTGCTAATGAAAGTTGACACCTTAATATTTTTAGTCGACTTTATGGTCCTAGAGATAGAAGAAGATCGAGACGTATCTATCCTTCTTGGGCATCCATTTTTAGCCACTACAAAAGTAAGTATTGATATTGAGAAGGGAGAGTTGTAGTTCAAAGTTTATGAAGAAGAAGTAGTATTTATTGTGTTTAAGTTACTCAAATACCCTGTTGAAGAGCATAACTACCATATAGTTGATATCATCGACAAGTTAGTACCCAAGCACATTGATGAGGCTCTTCCTGAAAATACACTAGAAGCGATCCTAGAAATTCAGGAAGATGTGCATGAGCCAGAATTTAGAAAACATGTATTTTGGGCACAATTAGTTGACTCACTTGTACTAGATGATACATCATGGCCCACATGCACCATTCCATTACCAAAATTGCAGCATAAACTACTGCCAGGTCATTTGAGGTATACTTACTTGAGTAGAGATAATGAACTGCCTATTATTATTTCTATAATTTTTAATTGTGCACTAGATAAAAAGCTATCACAAGCCTAAATTTGCAATAATGATACCAAGGTAGAATTCAAGGTAAACAAAGAGTACTTGCAGGTAAAATTAGATACCCACATTGCCCTACAAGAATCATGGGTAGAACTTGACAACCGAGGACCTCGGTAATTGGTTTCGATCCCATCAAATTAACGATGTTAACTTAGAACTAAGTTATTCTCTCTTTCCTTACACTTTTTAATTATATGTTAACATCACTCGTCTGAGTTTCCCTATTTTGTGGGTTTCTAGGAGAATGTTTATAGTGTCACCCTCGAAAAATATGTTATTTGGTTTCTTTTTCTTTTCACATTTTGCAAGGTTAGCAATCGCTATGCATGGCATTCAAGAACTTTGCACCTCTTCCTCTCCAAACAGTACCTCCTCCCTAACGCCGTCACCCACTACCTCTACAATGTTGACTATGGAGACCTCCTCTTCTCTCTTATTATTGTTTTGTTTTGTGTTTACTTTTGTTATGTTTTTTTTATTCTGTGTGTCTCCTCCACACATTAAGGACAATGTTTTTGATAAGTGTGGGGTGTGTGCAACATGTATGTTTTGTGAGTTTTTGATCTATTTTATCATATTTGCTAAAATTTCTTGTTTTGTATATATGTGATCGAGTCTTGTTCTGTGTGTGACATGTGTTGTGAGTGAAGTGGTTGTGTCTTGCATAACTAATAAAGCACCCCTCAATTTTCTGGTCTTGTTAGAAGCTAAATCTCATGTCACGCTAGGAATCAAACTTAAGTGGAACGAGTAAGAATATATAGTAGCCTCACCCTTGGTCATTTAGGCTAATCGTTGTATCTAGTAGGCTAGAATGAAGGAGTTGATGAGTGACCTTCTGAGAATTTTGAGCCAAAAAATGAGGACAAACCATTCTCATTTATTCATGAGGTGCTTATACGATATGGGTAATGAGGGTGTTATATGATTACTTAGCATAACTTGATGAGGTAGAGTGTGTCGAAGGCCATCTTTGTTACAAGCCTAGAGCCAAGATCCCTACTTATCCTTTGTTTTACCCATTGAGCTTAAGCATACTCATTGAAAATATTATATGTAAGCCACTATGTAAACCCCTGTTCGTTCACCTTCCAACCTTTGACTACTCAGTCTGAGGATGCATTAGGATCACACTTTATGGGAATTTTATTATAAGGGTTCATCTAGTAGCATTGCTTGGGGGAGAATGATTAAGTGGGGATTATGGATAGTTAAAGATCAAAAAATTTGTAAAGACTTGACTTGCAGTGTTACACAAAAGAAAAGAAAAACCTTGTACTAGAAAAAGAAAAAGAATAATGGAAAAAGAATGAAAAGAAAATAGAAGTGGAAAGTTAAAAAAGAACAAGTGCAAAATGAAGGAAAAGTGGAAAAAAAAGAAAGAAATGGTTGTGAAAGCAAAAACACAAGGAACCATATAGCAAGTCAATAATCGGTCTTTAAGATTGAGTTACATCGGGATGAGTGATTAGTAGACATAGGGTGAGATATGTTGAATAAATGAGAGTTAGAACATTTTTTGTATAGCTCCTCGGAATAGGTGGTTTAGCCATTGCCCATACTTATATATATCCTCACATTTACCCTCAGCTCTGTTACAACCCAAGAAAAGTCCCTCTGATAATGCATTCTATCTTATTTTGAGTATGTTTTAGTATGATGTCTAACATTCTTAGACCATGGACGTATATACGAGCGATATGATAGTTGACTACTACATACATGTAAGCATATATCGATATAACCCTACGAGTGGTCAACCCTTTAGTGTAGAGTACTTGGTGCAAAAGCTGGGTTAAACGGTTGAGGATAGGATGTTTATGCGGTCCTAGTCATGATACTTAGGTGTGTGAACTGTATGCTGTGGAGTAGTCTTTTGACAAGAATCTAAACTTTGAGGGAGTCATTTAGTTAGTTCTTCTGATGTGCCTTCCTCGAGGATAAGCAAGGAAGTAAGTTTGGGGGTGTGATGCATGTGTAATCACGTGTCCATTTGGGTGTGTATTTGGTCGTGTCTTGTGTATGTTCAATGCATATATTGTTGAGTATTTAGCTTACTTTGGATATTGAGTCAAGATGAGATTCTGTCGATTTTATGTGTTCACGCAGGTGGAAGGGCAAAGTTTGGAGAGTCGAGAGGTTAGAGCTAAAGAACGGTTGCTGATTGGATGAAGATGCTACGAGGGCCAGCGGGCACTGGTTTTGGAAGAAGCCTCGTACCAAGCAGTCTCTGCCTCATTAGCAGGCATTAGAGCTTGGATGTTCTGTGTGTTTTGATGTCCTGTTTAGTTACAACCCTAGAAAGGTGTTTAGTTATTTTGGTTCGGTTATATATAGGCCCTAAACCTTAGGTTAAAATTAGTCTTAGACAGTTTTCACGCAAGATTTATCAGACCTAGTTTTGGTTCTCTAGTTTTAGTTCTTTACTTTTTTTTACAAGGATTGTAGTCAACAATTTGGAATTCTTAAGTAACGAGGTATTTTCATATCTTGCAATACAAGAGTTGTCTTTTCATTCAGTCTTCTTGTTTATTAATTACTTGATTATTATGTATTGTGTGTTCTTGGATTGAGATTGACAACCTTGATTCCTAGCACGAAATTATATCTGTTCCATTTTGTTTTATTTCCTTTCGTTTGTTTATCTTTGTTTAGATATTATTGTTAGGGTTTAGGTTTGACAATCCTAGATTCGAATATAATATTATTTGTAAGTTTAGAATCACTAATCATCGTTTAATTAATCTGCTTAGCTTAAGATTTAGGAATTCATAATCTACTACTTATCAAAATTGATTATTCTGTCCATGTGAAGACGATCTTCATTATCACTATATTACTTGTGCAATCATATTCTCTTGCACGTGTTTTTAACCCGAGATTTATTGCATAAGAACTTATGTTATTTGGAATGAACTTTGATATTATTAGGTTTATATATATATATATATGGTAAAACTATGTCAAAAAAAATTTGGTTCGACCATCGATTCAACTGATAATACTGATAAAACCAAAGTCCAAGCAAAAATTGGCATGACCTCTGAAATGGTATTGAAAACTATGATCAGAACAACTACATTTGGCTGGTTGTTGTTCCAACCAAGGTCACTCTTTTTGCAATCCAATTACAATTTAATTTAATGCATGGGCGGTCTGCCGATGCTACACCATGTTAATGTTCATGGACCAGCTCTAGTACCAGCTGACCCAGACTGGAAATTATTCTTCTAAGGAGGAATGTCCAAGGCACGACATTTTGGATTAATTTAATCTGTTCATAAACCAACAAAAAAATCTAATTAGTTGAGCAAACGTTGGAGCATGATTATTGAACATTGATTGACTCTGTTTAGAAGTGGCTAAAGGCTTTCTTTTTTATCCATAGTGGCTAAAGACTATCGTGTTTTGAAATAATCTTTTTCTAAAGGTCAGGTTCACAATAGCTAGCTAACGAATCTGTTATAAGGCCAAATTGTATCTCCTTCCTCTTTCATTTCTCTTTTCTGTAATATTTTCTTCCTTCTCATTCTCTTTCTCTCATCTCCCTCTTCCTCTCCCTCTCCCTCTCCCTCTTCCTCTCCCTCTCTCTTTTCCACCCAAACCTGGCGAGCAACGAACTCCTCCTCAATAAGGTCAGAGTTTTCATCGTCAATGGCGAAATCAAACGCCACCCAATTATCGACAAACATCCTGGCCCAACCCCAACAAACATGGTGACTTTAGTCGCGACACTAACTTCCCCTTGCGATGCACTGCATCGCCGACATACACTTAGCTACCTCCTAGCTTCGACCACCTTTAACACCAAACCTAGTCATGTGCCGCTGAAGAAAACAATCGGAGGGGAGGGAAACTCATCATCAACCTGACTATCGGGATCTAATTTATCTCACTCAAATCTAATTTTCTCTGAGTAGGGACGACAAGCACGACCTCGGTCTTCTCTGATGATGATATGGATTTGTTTGTCAAAATGTTGTTGTATCAAAATGACAGACTGAGTTATATCAAAATGGCATACTGAGTTATATCAAAATGGCATACTTAGTTATATTGAAATGGCACACTAAGTTATATCAAAATGACATACTGAGTTATATCAAAATGGCAGACCCAATTATAACAATCTGTGAGCTAACTGGTGAGATCACGAATTAGATCTCTTCCTTTTTCTTGGCAAGCATGACCTCGGTCCTCTCAAACGGCAACCACGATCTCTTCCTTCCTGTTTGCCAAAATTTTGTTGTATCAAAATGGCACACTGAGTTGTATTGAAATGGCACATTGAATTATATCAAAATGGCACACTGAATTATATCAAAATGGTACACTGAGTTATATCAAAATGGCACACTGAGTTATATCAAAATGATACAATGAGTTATATCAAATTGGAAGACCTAGTTATAACGATCAGTGAGCTAACTAGTGAGATCTTGTCTCCGATCTATTCTTCTCTCTCTTGGCTTGCTGTCTCAACGATAACAACCTGTCCCAACGTCTAAACTGAAATACGTCATTCAGACCAACATAAATATGTCATTCTAACTAAAAGAAATAAGCCATTTCGACCAACAGGAATACGACATTTTTAGACTAACATGAACACGTCATTCAGATTAACAGAAACACACCATTCAGACTAGCTACACCATGCCATTTTGACCAACATTTATACACCATTTTCAGACTAACATGACATACCATTTTTCAAACTAACATGAATGCGTATAGGGATGGCAGAAATGTCCATACCCTGCGGGTCGGACCCTACCCTTACCCCGTGGGTCGAGAGTCTGTTGACTTTGACTGGGTCTAGGGTAGGGTATGGGTATGGGTCTATATTTAAAGGTAGGGTCGAGGGTAAGGTATGAATCTATGAATTTTTACCCTACCCTTACCCTTTTACCCTAATTTAGACGTTACCCATAACTAAACCCTAACTAAATGATAATTAAACTCTAATTAGACTTATTATTATTACTTTTTAAATAAAAATAATATATTTCTTAAATATTTTGAAATATAATCTACGAAATTAACTTTTTTAATTATTTTTAGTGATCTATAAGATATTTCTTAATAAAATTTAATATATTCATTATGATTTAGTTAAATTTTATACTAAAAAATATATTGTATTTAATTCGAGGATCGGACCCTGTAAGACCCTATAGACCCTACGGACCCTAAGGGTAAGGGTATGAATCTAGTAATGAAAAATCTTAAGGATCTAGGGTAGGGTATGGGTCCGACTTTTTAAACTAGGGTATGGGTAGGGTCGTATCAATACCCTACCCGACCCTACCCATCGCCATCCCTAAATACGTAATTATAGGATAACAACAACACAACATTCAGACTAACAGCAATACGTCATTCTGACTAACTGTAATATGTCATTTCGACTAATTTTATCGTGTCATTTCGACCAATAAAAATATGTCATTTCAATCAATAGAAATGTGTCATTCTGGGCAGCGCTTGTACTGAGATAATTGTATTTTTGTCCCTGCCTATATGGTGGAGGTAACATGTGGTCTGTACCCAATCTGTTATACATCAGTCGAGTGTTCTAATGTCAAATTCATAACTAGTTGTGTATGTCGAGGGAATTGAATTGATTTTAAGCAACATACGTTTGTAGCTCTTTTTTATCGCAAGTTTTTCGAAAAAGCTTTACTACGGTAGAATTTCTTACCAGGGAATTCGACACTAAGGATGTAAATTTTGTATGTATATCTAAATGTATATTAACTGTCTATATATGCATGTATGTGTATGTAATTCTCAATTTCAGCAATGAGCTTAATATGAATTATTATTAGTAGGGTTTTAGATGGATCTGTACTGGGAATAAAGTTTGTTGGTATTATTGGGTTAATTGTACATTAATTATCTGATTAGTTTAAATAATTTATATATTATTATAAATCACCAGTTGCGCTAATTTCTAGATAATACTATGATCACGAAATGTGCTTGTGAATAAAAATTTACGAGTTCGGGTCATCACAAAAAATAATGAGAAAAAATAACAGCTCGTTGGAAGAGAAGAAAGAAATGGACCGTATGGACATAGAAAATAAGACTTTGGTCCATGGGCCTATTCAATTTTCTCTGATTGGGGCATATTTTAGTTTTTTTCTGTAAACATTAATTCATCCAAACAACATATGTGGGCCCCTACCCAGCTCATCTCCCACGTGCAAACCCATCGTCGTTTCCTCCTCCTCCCCAAATGGAAGTTAGCAATCATGTGGACCAGGGTGGAGCCTCCATGTGCCTCCACCAAATATTCTATTTATCTCATTTTCCGAGGAATATTCCACTCTGGCTCCTACGTGTCATGTAATAGCTCTTTTCTAGTCTGTTATTGCAAATTTGGTTCTGTTGAATTTATTTATAAATTCTAGCTTTTTATTGTAAGAGTTATATCAAAAATCTCAAATTAGTTAATAAGTCTATTAACGCTCATAATAACCTCTGTTGGCATTTTTGTTATTAAATAGGTGTATGTTTGTGACCACGATCACGGCCGTTGGATGGTCGAGACAAATTTTGAAAGTCAATAAATCCAACGGTAGACATGCGAGGGGGAATGTACAATGCATTTGGAACAGCAAGGTGCCAATAAATTAAACCATCTCTCCAAAATTCATTTTTATTTCTAAAAAAAATACATTGTACCAGTCATGCCAACTATAATATTCGTCGACGATGTTTCCTCTGCATGCTCCCCCTTCATCACCAACATCAACTAATAAATAAAGTTGGTGTATATTTTTGGTTCGTGTAAATTTTCCTCCAAAGTATTTTTTTTAAGATATATTAATGTGGTGCATGTGACAACGTAATTTTGTATTATTGGTGCAACTTTCTTTAGTGGGGTAGCTTTGAGGTGATGAAACATTATTTATATAAAAAGTATTTTTTAAAAAAGATTGATGTTCTGGAAATGTGCGTTACTTATAAGCCGGATTCATCAAGAGGGACGAGATTCAAACCTCGTTTGTCGTGGTCGTTGTGTCTAAGGCATGGCATATGCACCAATTATTTTTACAGGAATTTAGCGAGGAAGAGATCGAAAGTGTCGCGGTCGTGTCTTAATCAATCCATGTTGTTTTCCTCGGATGAGAAACCAAAAAAAAGGTCGGTAGGTTATTTGGGATGGGAAAGGAACAAAGGAAACAAAATATACCAATGATATCAATATCAGCCTATAACCTATTTGTTTTAACTTAATTAAAAGGGTAAATTACATCTGGCCCCCTCGGGTTTGGGATATTTAACGCTCGTCCCCTGCTTTTCTAAAACTGATTAAAAAACCTTTCTTGTATGGCAAAATTGTACGAATCAGCCCTCATACCAGAATTGGAAATTTTCTCAGGCGAGAAAGCATGAAAAATGACCATTATACCCTTATACTAAAAGACAAAAAAATTAAAAACTCTCTCTTCCTTCCTCCATCCTCCCTCCTCTTCATCCTCCTCTTCCCTCCTACCTTCTTCGATTTGCAAATTACAAATTACCCATCCCAGTGGATTAAAAAACCAACCCACCCTCTCGGAAAACACCATGGATTAAAAAATCAACCAAATTTCAAATCTTGTTGCATCAAAAAATTAACCAAATTTTAATTCTCAATCCATCGTGGGTTTGATCCCCCGAGCTTCCATAGCCACAAAAACCTGCACCACAAAAATCCCAACCGTCAATTTCGTCCCATTTCAATCTCCCTCCGGACCCTATCTCCACCGTTGATGATGAAGCTCCCTTCTTTGATCACCAAAGCATACGCCTGCTCCCAGTCCTCTTCCTCTTCTTCCATCAAAGCCCTAATTTCCCCGATCCTCAAAACCGCATGCGTGACGATAACCGCTGCTGCAGTGGTCTTCCAAGCCGGCGGCTTCGTGATGAAGAATCCTCAAGCGATTGAAGTAAAACTATTACGAACAAGTGGTGCTATCTGGGTTCGTAACAAAAACCCAATTGTTACCCATTTGTTCTACGTTTGAAGTAAAACCCAATTGTTGAAGTAAAACCCTCGGCTAATTCTTTGTTCAATATTTTGATTTTGCTTAATTTCGTTGTTGTGGGTGTTTTGGGTGTGTTTATGTTCAGAGGTTGAAGAAGAAAAAAAATGAGGGAGGAAGAGAGGGAGGAGAGAGGAGGAGAGAGGGTTTTTAATTTTTTTAGTATAAGGGTATAATGGTCATTTCCCATGCCTCATCACCGAAGAAAATCTTAGATTCCAGCATGAGGGGCTGATTCGTACAATTTCGCCATACAGGAGGGATTTTTAAATCGGTTTTAAAAAAGCAGGAGGGCGAGCGTTAAATACCCCAAACCCAAGGGGATCAGATGTAATTTATCCTAATTAAAATGTATCAAATTCCAACTCTTACAAATACATTGAACACTAAACACTAATTACTTACAAAAAGAGCCTAGAATCTAAATTAGTTGGTATAATAATGATGATATACCATGTGATTTTCGAAAGAAACTTACATCTTAATTAGAAATACTAGATTCAAATTATAAAACTACTTAGCAAATTCGGTACAAAAATGTCATTATTATAATAATTCCAGTCCACTTGAATTAATCAAGTACATATTATTCACACAGTTATTCACCTAATTGAAAGAGTTTTTATCGTTAATAAAATATCATATTTATCTTGAATTTAATTAAGTTAATTTAATGAGTATCTCTATACCAATAAAAAAAACTTACTTTGTCTCTTAATAAGAAACAACGAATTCAAAATCGCATTATTTTAACTTGATCATGTATTGGATTCAAATTATTGGAGATGTAATTGTGTTAAATATTTGTTTTTAAAAAAATTTCACCTTGCAAAGTTCTCACTCGATTAAAATTTAAATTAGTAAATCAAGTAACTTTCATAAAAAGAATTGGTAATTTTTTTCATTTTTATATTATTATTATTCAACTTGATTATTTAATTAACTACACATCAATATGATTCCCCAAAAAAAAAAAACCGTTGACTATTACAGAAATGGAAGAAAGGCATGATGATGATGCCCTCACTTTGTTGTCGTCCATTACCACACCTCCTCCACCTCCTCCTCTTCAACTTTTCTCTTCATTTTCCACTTCACTTCTCCCTTTGGTGATCAACTTTCCGACAGAATCCACGTAGCCCTTGTCCCCTACTTTGTCTCCCTTTCTTTAGTTTCTTCCTTAAAAGAAAAAACCAACCTTTAGCCTGGTTAACGTGTAATGGAGGAGGGAGCAGCTTTTGGTGGTGGAATAATAATGGGAGGAGGGAATTATCAGTACGAGGATGGCGTGGTGATGACGAGGGACCCTAAGCCGAGGCTGAGATGGACTTCTGACCTCCATGAACGCTTCGTTGATGCTGTCTCTAAGCTCGGTGGCCCTGATAGTATTCTCTCTCTCTCTCTCTCTCTCTAAGCTCGTTGTTGTACTGGTTTTGAAACTTAAGAGGGTTAAACAGGGATAAAGATGAGGTTGTCAGGATCTAGCTGCTCATTTCGTGTTCTGACAAGGGATCCAACAGAAGTATGGTGATTTGATATGGGAAATTGTCTTTTTGTTTTGCAGAAGCAACTCCGAAATCGGTGTTGAGGCTAATGGGGGTTAAAGGCTTGACATTGTACCACCTGAAGAGCCACTTACAGGTGAACTATGCTGGTCATGTTGCGTCCGAAATCGATCTCGTCCGTCACCTCAAATTTCGGGTTCTTGATATTGTATTTGAGTAATGTTCTATGTTTGTGGTGATATGGGATTTGCTGCAGAAATACAGACTCGGTCAGCACACTCGCAAGCAGAATAATGCCGAGCAGAGTAAAGAGAATAGCGGTTAGTCCATTTCTGCCTAGACCTTATTTCAACCTGGCACTCATTTGCAGGAAGGTTCAACGATCAAGAAAATCTGTGACATTTCACTTTCAGGTAGCTCATACGCACAAATCCGGAGTTATCCTTCGGTGGCGACTAATGTTTCTCCTATGGTTGAAGATCAAGGGTAAGTCCTAAGTACTTTGGTAGCAATTCTCAACTATCATAGTCTTTACGAAACAATCATCATCGAAATATCTCTTACTTATCCACACTGGATCAGTGAATTGCCAATTACAGCTGCTCTGAAGTGTCAAGCAGAAGAAGTGCAGCGAAAATTACAAGAACAGCTTGAGGTGATTACCAGCTTCTGTTAGTCGTAAGCTTTTCAGTCTTGAGCTGGACGCTTGATCGATGTTGTTTGTTTTGATCCTTACATAACAGGTACAGAACAAGCTCCAGATGAGGATAGAGTCTCAAGGGAAGTACTTGCAAGCAATGCTGGAGAAAGCTCAGAAGAACGCATCCTTTGTTACGACTGACAAAGTTGATCAGGAAGCAAGGAGAGCGCAGCTAACAGACTTCAACTCGGCTATAGCCAGCCTGATGCAGAACATGAACAATCAACAGGGGACGCAAGATACTATGGATACAAATGATTTGCATCACAAGAGCAACGTCACAAGTTTCTACGAGCACACGAGGACGGACAACGAAGATGTCAAGCCCAAACACTTGGACTTGAACGCCAATGGTGGCTATGATTTTCTGCTCCAAATGGGGCGGAGTTAGAACCGGACACCGATGCACTTTCTTGCACAAGATGAGATAGAGAACACATAATCTATAGGATGGCACATACATGTAACCCACAAATTTGTGCAGGAGCTGAACTTATATCTAGTTGCAGATACACAAGCACTGTCCAATTTGATCATGTTACCTTCAGTTTTTCATTACTCAGGCACTTGCAGATCTATTTAACACCTAGGCTGTATCAAGTTACAATCTATGTTTAATTCTCATGATTCGTAATGCTTTGTATCAACTCCGTTCGGGACAAAAGGTGCTCCCTACGCGTTAGGGTTTGTTCTCTTAGGAGTATCTTCCCGGAATTAGGGTTTGTTTCCATCGTCATCAATACTCGTCGTTTACAGTGAAGTTAGTATAGATCTCTTCCATAGTCTAGATAGGGGCGGGTAGAGTCATCTCTTTTAGGTCTAGTCTTCGAATAAGGAGTTATAAGGAGGAAGTCAGGTCCGTAGGTTTTCTTTACGTACGTCTGGGATGGAGCGGGGTTCAGAGAAGGTTTGGCGACCGGGGAGGGTGGAGGAGAGGGGGACGGAGGGAGGAGAGGACATTGTCGATGTGCCTATCGGATTGCCAGCAGCAGATTCGGAGATGAATGTTCTTTCCTTAGTTGGATCGGTATGGACGGAGAAGACGGTTAATCCTGTTGCACTGATGACAATGATGCAATCTGTCTGGCGTCCGAGGCATGGCGTCGAGGGGAAGGAAATCTCGAAGAATCGCTTTCTCTTTCGTTTTAACGAGCGGAGTGATCTGGATAAGGTGATGCAGGAACAACCATGGCACTTTGACCGGAATATTGTGGTGCTTGCGGAAGTTGGAGGAGCGGCGCAACCTTCGACCATTGATCTTCACCGCGTTCCTTTCTGGATCCAAGTGTACGACCTCCCTCTAGGGGGGTATGAATATGTTATTGCCCAAACTATTGGGAATCAGCTGGGGACTTTCATCGAGGCGGATATCTCAGATGAGTGCATGGGGAAGTATATGAGGGTTAGGGTGTTGCTTGACATCAGCTCACCTCTTCCACGACAGAAAAGACTACGCTTCATAGGAGGACAAGTAGTGATGGTCTCATTTAGGTACGAGAAACTTCAATCTTTCTGCTATCGCTGTGGATGTCTGGGCCATCTGGAGAAGGAATGCGATGTGCCTCCGGATGAAGAAACACCACTGAGTCCTACAGAGGCGTATGGAGAATGGCTCAGGGCCTCACCGAAGAAACCCCGAAGATTAGTGGCCGAAGGTTGGGGTAAACCTGCTGGGACTACCACAAGGAGTAGGGGTACCCCAGCCGGACAACTAATCAACAAGCTGCGATCACCAACACCGAAGCTCAGTTCAGTGGTAATGGCGGACTCCGGCGAGATGATGTCCTCCGTACAGGACAAACTCTCAAGTGTTAAGCTGGCTACACCCTCGGTTCTATCCCCCCACCATATCACCCACACCTCCCCATATTACCCATCCTCAAACACCACGTCGACCCACCAAAAAAACACACAACCCCTATATGACCTACTGAACCCCGGCCTTAGCCATCCCCCAAGCTCCTCCAAATATTTACCACCACACAAACGTAGCATGCCACCAACACCCAACTTTACATTCCCTACCACTCCGACCAACCAACCTCAACCAACCCAAATCATTATGCTTCACACTGACCAACTCATAATCCCAACACTCCCAGGACACTCAGCCCCAAACACGACACTTCCCACCCTTAATACACTACTACTCTCGCCATCCTCAGGAAACTTAGCCCCAAACACAACAATTCCGACCCTAAACCTACAACTACCCCCACATTCCCAACCACCAACAACCTTTACCTATACGTCACCCATTCGGATGGAGGACCAGAGCCAACTGGTTGTTGATCAAATCGAGGAGACTACACCAGTGACACAACCTACAGACTCTCTGAGGAAAAAGAAAAGGCAGGCCAGATCGGTTTCTTCGGCAATCAGGGGGTTAGAACCTTGCCAAGGTATTACTGGGAACAAACGGAAACCACAACCGGATGAAACACTTGAATCTCGCTTTAGTAAATACCAGAAGGTGACTTGGCTTGATCAAGATTTGTCCCTACATGAGGCGGAGGTTGCGGAGCAACCCCGCCTGTCGAAATGAATCTGATGTGGTGGAACTGTCGTGGGTTGGGGAGTCCACGTGCAGTTCGTCAACTTAGCAGGTTAGTTAAAGCCTGTAACCCCCAGCTCCTCTTCCTGTCAGAAACAAAATTGACAGAGCCGGAGGCAGAGGAGCTGAAATGGAGAATCGGCTATGAGAATGGGCTGTTTGTGACATGCTTGGGGCAAGGGAGAGCTCGGGCAGGTGGCTTGATGTTGGTTTGGAAACGAGATGTTATGGTGCAGTTGCTCTCTATGTCGCAGAACCACATCGATGTGGAGGTAGAGGAATCAATAAAATGGCGATTTACGGGTATTTATGGATGGCCCAGTGTGGAAAATCGGCCGGAGACCTGGAATCTCATGCGAACCCTACACCACAGATCGCAGCTCCCATGGGTGTGTGGAGGGGACTTCAATGAGACCTTGTTCCACAACGAAAAGAATGGAGGTAATCTGGTATCCACTAGACGCATGGAAGACTTTCGAGAGGCCATCTTATATTGTGGCTTTCAAGAACTATCACAGTCTGGGATGTACTATACGTGGTGTAACGGGAGAGAGGATGACGAGTATATCGAGTGTAAACTGGATAGGGTCCTGGTTAATCTGGAGTGGTTAGAGATCTTCCCGGCAAGCTCGGCAGAAGCGTTACCTAGAATCAAATCTGATCATAGCCCAATACTTGGAAAAGTGAGGAAGATGGCAGAAGATCACACTCCACGGCGATTTCGTTTTGAAGCTATGTGGTTGCGTGAAGCTAGTGTGAATGATTGTGTGCGTAAGGGATGGACTAAAGGTGGAGAGGATGCTGACTTGGTGAACCGCTTTCATGATTGTGGGGCGGACTTGTTGCAATGGGACAGATCCGTGTTCGGTAATGTCACCCGGACTCAAAAGAAAATGGAGAAAGAAATAGTGCGTCTCCAAAGTCGACCACTTAGCCGTGTAATCAAGGAGCAGCTTCGGGATTGTTTACAGCGTAGGGAAGAATTACTGGACAGGGCTGAGATCATGTGGGGGCAGAGATCAAGAGTAGATTGGCTAAGGGAGGGTGATCGGAATACACGGTTCTTCCATCAGAAAGCAAAACATAGGGGGGTGAGAAATAGGATTCAGGGGATTCGGGTTGAGGGAGAAAGGGTGGTGCAAGGTTGGGGGGAGATGGAAGAGGTCTTTAGGAAATATTTTACTTCACTTTTTACGACTGGTGGTTGTATGCAGGTGGAAGACATTACCAGTAAGGTGACCCAACGTGTGTCTCAAGCAACGAATGATGCCCTGCTAGCGCCCTATACGCAAAAGGAGGTGAAAGATGCAATCGACCAGATGCACCCCACCAAAGCGCCAGGACCTGACGGAATGCCGCCATTGTTTTTTCAAAAGTTTTGGGATATTGTAGGAGCTGATGTGGTTCGATCAGTCCTAGCTGTACTCAATGAAGGAGCGGACCCTGCATATATTAACAAGACTATCATCACACTCATCCCTAAAGTCAAGGTACCCGAATCCTGCACTGACTTTCGTCCTATCAGTTTGTGCAACGTAGTAATGAAGATTATTACAAAAGCTATAACAAACAGATTGAAGAATTTCTTGCCTGATATTATTCATGAGAATCAAGGTGCCTTTGTACCGGGGAGATTGATTACGGACAACGGTCTATTAGCTCTTGAAACTTTTCATTTTCTAAAGCAGAAGAAAAGCGGTAGACATGGTTTCTGTGCGCTGAAACTAGACATGGCCAAAGCATATGATCGGATTGAATGGCATTTTCTGGAAGAGATGATGCGAGCTCTAGGCTTTAATGGAGAGTTCATAAGGCTGGTCCTCCGATGTGTTTGCTCAGTACAGTACGCGGTACAGTTGAATGGCAGAATTGGATCTTATTTTACCCCGTCGAGAGGACTCCGGCAAGGTGATCCACTTTCACCCTATTTATTCCTTTTCTGTGCGGAAGGCTTAGCTGCGTTATTACACCATGCGGAATCCTCCAACACTATACACGGTATTAGGGTGGCACGCTCTGCTCCTCCAGTCACCCATCTTTTGTTTGCAGATGATGCAGTTCTCTACAGCAGGGCTAATGAGTCAGAACTAAGGCAACTAATGGATATACTAAAAATATATGAGGGGGCTTCCGGACAACAGGTCAATATTCACAAAAGTTCCGTATATTTCAGCCGAAATATCCTAGACATGGAACAGAATCGATTGAGGGCAGTGTTGGGTTTCCGAGAATTTGGAGAGGATGAACGTTATTTGGGACTTCCTGCCCTAGTAGGCCGCTCAAAAAAACGCATCTTTGATTTACTGGAGCAAAGAATTTTGGCGAAATGCGGAACATGGAAGGAAAGAACCCTGTCAAAGCCTGGCAGGGAGGTATTAATTAAATCAGTACTGCAGTCCATTCCTACCTATCTGATGGGGTGTTTTAAACTTCCGGTAGAAACCTGTACTCGGATTGAACAGCGCATGTGTGAATTCTTTTGGGGGAGTACAGCTAATCAGCGAAAATTACATTGGCGGAGTTGGAATAGAATGAGTTTATCCAAACGAGAGGGAGGCCTTGGCTTTCGTCGCCTAGTGTCGTTTAATCGAGCAATGTTGGCTAAGCAAGTCTGGAGGCTTCTAATCTATCCAGATTCCCTCGTAGCTAGAGCTTTAAAAGCGCGATACTTCCCTCGAAGTTCCATCATGGAAGCTTTGGTGGGTTATAGACCGAGCTATGTATGGAGGAGCTTGATGGAGGGGCTCTCCCTCCTAAAATCGGGAAGCGAATGGCGAGTGGGATCGGGAGAACACATTCTTATATGGAGCGATAGGTGGCTGCCAAATTCAGACTCTGGTCACCCACGGTACACCTTTCCAGGCTCGGATCAGATACAAACCGTCGACCATTTAATGCGCATGGATACAAAACAGTGGAATGTAGAGCTTATTGAAAGGCTCTTCCAACCAGAAGATGCGAAGCGAGTGCTATCTATTCCACTAAGTCCAAGTAATAATACAGATATGATCAGATGGGCAGGCACCACTACGGGTTTGTACACTGTCCGAAGCGGATATTATCATGATCTCCATAATAACCTCCCAACTCCAAACGAAGCTATTGCTGCGGAGGCAAATGAGAAGGCATGGGAGATAGCTTGGAAGGTTGCTTGTCCACCTAGGGTGAAACACTTTATTTGGCGAGTTATGAATAACTGTCTACCGGTCAGACACAACTTAATCCAGCGAGGGATAGAGGTGACTGACACATGCCCCCTATGCCAAGGAGATTCTGAAACAGTGATGCACCTTTTTTTCCAATGCCCAGTTACTTACCTCATGCGATCGCAACACGGAATGAATGTAGGTGCTCCAGTACCAGCTCCGCTTCCCCAAATGTGTTGTGCCCTGATCAAGGATTGTGAAATGGAAGAACAATGCCGTCGCTTCTGCTTACTATGGGGTCTGTGGAAAGCCCGTAACAAATATGTCTTTGATGCGTCCAACCCTATTGATTTGCCAAGCATTATTAGCACCGCACTCAAACTCGGCGAGGACTTCTTGCAAGCTAATGCCAAATCAGTACAAGAAACCATCCGTCCTTTGGTGCCCTGGTCTAAACCAGGTCCGGGTTGGTTTAAAATTAATACTGACGCAGGGCTCGCAAGGGATGGAGGAGGTCAAGTCAGTGCTGTGGTCCGTGATTCGGGAGGGGTTTTTGTAGCTGGAGCTGTCCAACGATTTCCTCACACGACACACCCTACTCTTCTAGAGGCTATCGGGTACAAGGTGGGATTGGAATTAGCCTGTTCACTTGCTTTACCTCAAGTAATAATGGAGTCGGATTGCAGGCCAGTTGTTGAAGCAATGCTGCAACCTTTGAGGGATCGCAGTGATCTCGCTATGATATTGGACGAATGCCGCGATGCGGCTAGTAAATTGGACAGGGTTCAACATCAGGCTGTGCCCAGGTCGGCTAATGAAGTAGCCCATGCATTGGCGAAATCACCTTGTCTCTTTACGGCTCACCCCTTAATCTATTTTTCTGAACCATACTGTATTGCTGCGTTGGCTGCTAAGGATCGCCAATAGTCGTCTGTATTCGTTCTTTGATTTTAATACAAATCGAATTTCTACTCAAAAAAAAAAAAAA